>JBBPTP010000334.1:0-14140 GCA_038094195.1 Pulveroboletus aff. carminiporus | reverse complement strand
GTGAGACAGAGTTTCCTTTTAGCAGCAACGTAGCCTCGCCGCAGTGAATACCACCGACAACTCACTGACAATCCAAGGATGCAAACCCGACGATATCACCCCTTACACGGCGGGTGCACCCTTCCTGATGGGCTTCCTTTCCGCCGGCTATTTCCCTCCGCACATCCAATTTGAGCGAACCATCAGGGCGGCCTCGAGTTTTGAGCGTGAATTTCCCGACATCCCCACGGCCTGTCATGCTAGCGTTGCCTGCCTGCTGGGCCCGAGATTTCTGCGCAGGCGGAGGCGGAGAACGATGACACATGCCACTGGGAACTTCCTAGCAACTTCTAGTAGATTTCCGCATATGGTTTGTCCTGCACGATGTTGGTCCGCAGCTTGACTGGCGTCAGAAACTACTAAAATCAGTCGTTCTTCGGTCCAAACGCGGTGTGGTCCTTGTATATATCCTTGCTGAGACTTGTTGGATGAGTTCCACAGCCTAGACACCGCGCGAAGCCCTGTGGCTGTGGATAGAAACGCACAGCCACCAATTACATGCCGAATCGAGCAAGGCGGAACAAAAACTGTCAGCGCCTCGCAGTCCCATGAGGCCCATCGCGGACATCCTTTTCTCATCCCCCACGTCTGCCCAAATTTTCTGTTTGATCGCCTGTGACTCGACTCCACTACCTGTGGATCTTCTTATCAGGTACATTGTCTCGCATCAGTTTCGGACTGACCATCCTGAACAGACTTCCTGCAGTGAAGCGAATTGCCACAGCCTGCATGAATTATCCGTAAACTGAAATTGAGAGTACGCTTTTTCGTGTCTGATCGGGGTGTACGCTGGAAGTCTGATCCGGACTTTTTCAGAACTCGTTGGCCACTTCTTCGACTCCTGTTGTCGCGTGTCACATCATCCAGCTGTACGGGTCACAATTTATTCTGTAGTTGATCTTCACGCACAAAATCCGTCCTACCGTGTGTACTTTCCAAGCTATGATTTGTCAAACCAATTTAATCAGCTTGCGCCACCTAGGTTTTGCTGTGTATCAATCTAAAGCACACATATCTTTGTATATCAAGCATGTTGTACGACAACCCTTCGGGAGCCAACACCCCCTTCATCCCTCCCTTGCCATCCCCCGAAAGCGTAGTTCAGCCTCCTCCCATCCCGACCCCGGATCATCGGGAACCCCCGTCCTGGACCCACCTACCGCAAACCCCAATGAACTACCCATACTATCCCTCCACCCCGTACAATACTACCCCATTCATCCCACCAATGCCTAGTGTGCATGGCACACCCGCTTCACAACCCCGCTCCGAACCCCCGGGTTCGTACTACCCTGCCCCGTCCGCTCTCCCTGTTTCTCCCGGAATGCCACATGCAGCATTTGGTGGACCGCCGCCCCCTACTATCCAGGTTTCCGCGGACTTTACAGGCTATCCGACATCACTTCAAGGCACGCCCTGGGGGCAACCTCAGGCTATGCCACCTCCAAACGCGATGCCCCCTCCCCCATGGCCTATTCAACCCCCGGCAACCGGGTACAATGCTTTCAACCAACCTCTTCCTGGAATGTGGCCTTCGATGGCCCCACCGCCTATGGGTCCTTTTACCCCCGCAGCTGCAGCATGGCCCATGCCTCCAGGAATGTCCCCACACGCGGCGGCGTATGCTGGATATACGCCATGGCAGCACCCGACTCAACAGCCACCGCCCATCAGAATTCACGGTCCCTCTGGGGATACCGCTCAAGCCGCTTTCCGATGGACACACAATGCAGACCGCATGGATCCATTTGCCGAAGGACCACACTGTACGTCTACTCACATAAACTGCTCGCTTTCGCTAATGCACCTTGTCTGCTGTATAGATGGGCCTGTCCTGGAGCCATTCCTGGCGAAGATCGTCGGAGCTGCCATTAAACTTAACACTCTTCTTGCGCCCCCGCCCGATACGCAAGATGACTATCTCCGATGGAACATGCTCTTCCAAACTAACAACTGCTATCGGACGACTGAGTCCCAGCGGTCCTGGGTAAAAGGACGGAACGCCCCCGCGACACACCCACGCGTGACACACATCCGGGTCATCTCTCGTGCTTTCCCATGGATGATCCACGTACGCGCACAGAAACCCAAGCTGGGCGTCACGTGCGGGGAAGTGTTGGACGCAATATCTACGTACTTGTACGGAGATGTTGCGAAGAAGGAGTACGAGAGTCTTCCTGCCGGAAGGAAGCGGCAAATATGGGAGAGCTATCGATTCAACCGGTCTACGGACACGAATGCACCAGGAGGGCGTCTCGGAGAAGGTCTAAAGCGACTGGACTGGTTGGGCTCTACATCGAGATTTGGAGGGCTTGTCGTGGGCGATGCATTTGTGAAGGAGCATTGTGGGGACGTGTTGCCCTGCACTTTCGAGCTAAAATGTTTGCCAAGTTATCCGTTGACGGCGCAAGAGGTGCGCGAGCAGCAGCAGCGTCTGGAGAACCCTCCCCGCCACCGGAGCCGGAGCCGGAGCCGACCCGCTAACAGCCGCCAACCTTCGCCTCGATCGGCGACGGTACACGCGGCTTCGGATGATGACGACGATTAACTGGATGGCTGACATTGTCCTTGGTGGAGTTTCTGGTGTTGGTTCGCATCGTGGCAGATTATTCGTCATTTTATTCACATTACATGTCGTCAGTGTCGTTACCCTACTTTCTCTGATCTCTTCCTATCGCTGTCCTTTACTCGCAATGACGTGGTACAAACAGTGGCATTCTAGATGACCATCTCTAACTAGGCGCGTTCACCGCGGAGGCGACGAGCGAGTGCCAAATCTTTGGGTTGACTGAAAGGTATGTGAGCACGGAAGGATAACAAGGGATGCATGACTTACATGGTAACCCTCTTGGCGTGGATGGCAGCCAAGTTGGTGTCCTCGAACAGAGAGACAAGGTAGGCTGGACACAGCTCAGTCATTCCCCGAACACATGACAAAGAATAGTCTCACCCTCACTGGCTTCCTGAAGGGCCAACACGGCTGAAGACTGGAAACGAAGATCGGTCTGGACAATGAACACGTTAGAAAGCTATCGACGGTTCAGAAACGAGATTCAGACCTTGAAGTCCTGGGCAATTTCTCGGACGAGCCTCTGGAAAGGCAGCTTGCGGATCAAGAGCTCCGTCGACTTTTGGTAGCGTCTGATCTCGCGAAGAGCAACAGTCCCAGGGCGGAACCTGTGAGGCTTCTTGACACCCCCTGTAGCAGGGGCCTGATAAAGTCAAGTGAGTAGACGACACAAGACGGCGTAGTGTATTGCTTACCTTGCCGCCCTTTTGCACTCGCTTGGTCGCAAGTTGCAAGTCCAGCTGCTTTCGTGGCTGTTTTCCGCCAGTGGTCTTGCGAGCAGTTTGCTAGAATCAAACAAGGTAAGTGAAGCAGCGCGCATGATCTTGTGTCACATCGTACATACCTTGGTGCGGGCCATATGCGAGAGAGATGGTGGTGCAGAAGAGAGAACGATGGGGGAGATTTCTGAGACGTGTCCGCCTTATAAAGGCTGCCCACCCGCTCATTCTTTCTGACTCGTCACTCGATCTCCCGCTTTGCCGTGCTTTGTGGACAAGCAAGCCATTTAATTGTACACCGCCACATGACACACGTCCATAAATGGGTTATGCCATCGGAGTGACCGCAGCGCTTGGCCTTTGGATAACACGACAACGACCAGAAGACAAAGTCTCACTAGGGACAGGCAGTTAGTGATCAGGTACTTATCTGGGCATCAAAGTTGCTCACCTACCTGTACTATCGACCTTGTCCCACAATATCTCGAGTTCTCACTTTCAATCGTCGATTTCTGTGACCTGAGCCTCTCTAGCAGCGCACATGCCTAGATCCCCTCAGGACGTCTATGCAAGACATTTATTATTATCTACTCGTGGTTATCCTTTGTGGACCCCTGAGCCAAGCCATCAACTTCTGGTCTACCGACGGGACGGTCTAAGAATCGGGGATGTTGGTGTTGTCATTCCCGAGGATGGTTGTTTCGACGTCTTTTTCAATATATGCTTGCCACGAGACCATCCTTTCCACCAAGCTACTGGCGTTCCAGACAATTTCAAGCCTACCAAGCTGAGCGATATGGATATCAGGACGGTTGTTAATGCAGAGAATCCCGGTCGTATTCTTAAGAATTCCTCGGTGAAGAGTGCTAGAACCGTTGAACGACCCACAGATGGTTCATCCCGGTGCGTCATCTGGCCATAGGCCACCGTCTCGTGTTGCTAACAACCTTTCATTAGCGCTCGATCATCCGGACTGGAATACGAATTTACCTTGTCTTCCGGTGAAGGCGCGCTGCTCATTCTACCGGAAGGTGCCGAACGTCATGACCTCCGGAATCACCATCTATTCTTAGAAGTGGCCATGCAACATGGAGCTGATTGGTACCGTTTCGTTGAGGAAAGAGTCGGTCAGATCATCGGCAACGACTCCCTCTACCTGATTACTGGGTTTCATAAAACAACTTCTTGGTCCTTGGCAGCATTTGAGAAGACCGCAGGGACTGCAGAATATCCCGCACAATTCAGGATTTCTCAGGCCGGAGGAGGTAATATTGCAGCCACCCACACGTGGGATACGACTCGTGCTTTGGATTGGCGCGTTGGACCTATTGACAAGTACGAGATGCCGAATCAGGCTGTATTCATCCGTGGGTTCAAGGTTGCGCTCCGCACCAGAATATTCGGTATAAGACGGATCAGTGTGAGGGCTACTGCTCCCTCCACGCGTTCAAATCCTGCGAGGTCTTTTGGGACGGTTCCAGGAGACTTTTGGCCGGGATATGTATTTGGTCGTCTATTTACTGGCAGGGGTAATCAATCTGCTGGAAGTGGGGCGCAGGATGCAGTAACTACCAATTCAGCCTTCGAAGTGAGATTCAGAATAATGGTGCACTTGCGGTTGGTGAGCATGTCGTGGTTCATCGTGTACCGGAAGCGTCGCAGGTTAGTACTAGACTACTAGTTTCAAGTTGATCCCCAGAACACTTGACAGGCCTTCCATCCATCTGACATCATCAATGAATATTTGTTAAAAAAGGTCTGTTGACATTGCAACACAGCGAGAGCCGGTACTAAATCCTATAACTCAGGAACCTTCTGCGGATATTGCAATTACTCACGATGATGACTGGATTACCATGCTCAAAGAGGTCCGTTACGACCTCATTTAATATATATTTCTCATTCCTACCAATCACAGAATCTGCTTCAGCCAGAGGACTTTGTGCAAGAAGGTCGCCTTGAAGCACTGGTGTCCAAAAAATATGATGTAATCTCAGGAGGAAGTATGTATTCATATCACCGTATTACGACCACCGACGTCCATGCCCTATAGGCGCAGTATATCTACAAAGCCGAAGGTTTGGTTTGCTCTGGTTTTCACCTTAACATGACTAGGTCTCACTCTACCTGGAAGAAGTGAATCAGGCACACGGGGTGTGGACACCACCATGAAGGGGCAAGAACTCGACTTTAAAGACTCGGACGCGATGGTTATCAATGTAGAGCCAGCCGGGAAAAAGGTTTACCTGAGTTATGAACTAAGCTATTATTGCGACTAATTCCAGTGAAGAAAGATGTCTCCATCTTATACGGTTATAGTCCATCTAGTCCCGAGAAAACTAGCTTGTACTCAACTTTCGGGGACCAAAAAACTGGGAGAGATTCCTTCGGCTCGGGGTACAGTCCTCGTTCAGTTCATCTCACCACGCTACTGATATGGTTGTATAGAGCGTCTACGACGCAAAAACACGATCCTTATCAGTGCAAGTGGCTTGTTGGCGCTATACCCTGTGGCCGATGCTTCGTCAGTTTTGACAGTTTGATCCAACATCTACGCCGCGACCATGCGCACGATGTGCAGGGATCTGCTGAACAGAAGTTGCTCTGCCTGTGGCTGACAGACAAAGGGACCTGCGGTAACTCATATCGTAGAGATGAGTTCGGACGTCACATCAGGACCCATCTGAACTCCCCAATCCCTCCATTTCGCACATTTCGCTGCGTCTCGTGTGACAGGGAATTTATCAGCGAGAGTGGTCTGCGTCAGCACCTGGAGGCGGCGGTGCATGGCAGGCCCGATAATTCAAAGAACTTCACAGAGCCCAAGGCTGGATCATCACGGGGCCAGCAGAACTCGAAGACAAGAAAACCGCTCGAGCGCAGCCCGTGACCCAATAATAAAGAGACACGATATGTAGGGACGAGCAGAAGAGAACATGTGAATTCGTAATGGAAAAAGTGTGACAGGAAAGTACAGAGGTCTAAGTAGTATGTCGTCATATATAGATTTCTTAGCGTCACAAGTAGGGAGGTGGACTGTGCCACACTTACCTTGACACTAGCAAAGATATCAATAGTTAATACATGATGCAGCGTTCGCTGGCGTGGCCGAACATACAGTCAAGGACCGGTCCTTTGGACACCACCACTCGTTTACACAGCTCTGAGCAAACTCTGTCCATTCGTGGTTTTTTCAAAGATAACATTTGTTTAGTTTTAAGTTGTGTCTAAATGCATGTCCGAGTGCTCTCTGATGTAGTGCATGTGTCTGCAATGCAATTCTACAGGTTGATTTCTGTAAAGTGAGGATGGCATGAAATTAATGTCCAGTAGATGATGTCCGAATTATATATTCCACAGGAAATCCAAGTAGGTAGGCATGGTGAGAATGACACAAAGAGTGCATCCCCCATCTATGAAAATGATGGAGTGATAGAAAACACGACATACGAGAAAGTTGCCTAGAGAAATGGTGATCAGATCACCATCTTATCTGAGCAGAGTGTCACACGGTCTTGTCACGCTTAACGGCAACATGACTGCTGCTCGGATCCGATGCGCCCGTCGTGCGTGTGAGCGGTGGCTAGATTATCTTATCAAATGTCCTTATTTGGTATTATCGAATGTGATGTGACGTGTCCAAAGGACTAGGGATGACACGATAACGCCCATGGACAGAGATTCCTCTATATTGTGCTGGATTACAATCTGATCTGTCCCTAAAGTTGGTGCCAACACCATTATAGTATAAAGAAGAGGCCTAGATACAAAAGTGTCGTGCAACCGTGATGTTCCAGTGTCAGCATGCTCTTCAATTTTCGGTGTCCAAAGGACCGGTCCTTGACTGTAAGTAAACATGACTACTAGAGGTCCAATGCCTCTTCAAGTCCCACCAAACTCACTACCTCGACCATTGACCGCGACGCTTAGCCCATAGGTGGCACGACAACGACTGGAAGTAGGAGGATAAACAAAGACGATCGTTTAACAGTTATCTGGGACCATTCTACTTCATAGACTAGCGTGTGTAAGCCTGTTGGCATACAGTCATGTGTCACGCCGTATATCTACGCGTCACATCGTAGATATACGCTAGTCATCGCTTGTCCTCGTACCTCGTAGTTGCCCCACAGAGCTTGGTCCAGTTCGCTTGTGCCCGCTTGTCTCAGTGTTTCCACCGCTGGCCACGGTTGGTTTCCAGCGTGCAGCCACAGACCCACCAGATACGTTGAACAAAGTCACACTAGAGGCGGGTAGCCAATGACCACACGCTTCTCTGGGCGTCAAAGTCGTTCCCCTACACGTGCTATCAATATTCTTCCACAGCATCTTGGACTCTCGGACTCTTGATTGTTGATTTCTACGATCTGAGCTTCTTTTGAAACGCAGCAACCTCGCACATGCCTAAATCCCCTCAGGACATCTATGCAAGACATTTATTATCCCCCCGTGGTTATCCATTGTGGACACCTGAGCCAAGCCATCAACTTCTAGTCTGCCGACGAGAAGGTCTGAGAATCGGGGATGTTGGTGTCGTCATTCCTGAGGATGGTTGTTTCGATGTCTTTTTCAATATATGCCTACCGCGGGACCATCCTTTCCATCAGGCCAAAGGCGTTCCTGACAATTTCAAGCCTATCAAACTCGACGATACAGACATCAGGACTGTTGTTAATGCAGAAAACCCTGGTCGTATTCTTGGGAACTCTTCAGTGAAGAGTTTTAGAGCCGTTGAACGACCCGCAGATAGCTCATCCCAGTGTGTCATCTCATGAAGGAGCCCACCTCATGTTGCCAACAACCATTCTTTAGCCCCCAACCATCCGGACTGGAATACGAATTAACCTTGTCTTCCGGTGAAGGCGCGTTGCTCATTCTACCAGAAGGTGCCGAACGTCACGACCTCAGGAATCACCATCTCTTCTTAGAAGCGGCCACCCAACATGGAGCCGATTGGTATCGTTTCGTTGAGGAAAGAGTCGGTCAGATCATCGCCAATGACTCCCTTTATCTAATTACTGGGCTTCATAAAACAACTTCTTGGTCCTTGGCAGCATTTGAGAAGACTGCAGGGGTTGCAGAATATCCCGCACAATTTAGAATCTCCCAGGCAGAGGGACACAATGTCGCGGCTACCTATGGCTGGGACACGACTCGTGCTTTGGATTGGCGCGTTGGGCCTGTTGACAAGTACGAGATGCCGAATCAGGCTGTGTTCATCCGTGGGTTCAAGGTAGCACTCCGCACCGGAATGTTTGGTACAAGATGGATCAGCGTCAAGGCAGATAGCCCATCTACGCGACCAAATCCTGCGAGGTCTATTGGCGCAGTTCCGGGAGGTTCTCGGCTAGGGTATGTATTTAGTGGCCTCACCGCTGGCAGAAATACCCAGCCTTCTGGGAATGGCGGGCGAGATGCAGTAACGACTGATTCAGCTCTTGACGATGCTCGAGATGAAATTCGGAATAGTGGTGCGCTTGCGGTTGGTGATCATGTCGTGGTCCAACGCGTACCAGAAGCGACGCAGGTTAGTATTAGATTACTTTCTTCCAAGGTTCATTGATACCTAGAAATTGGCAGGCCTTTCATCCATCCGACATCATCAATCGATATTTGTTACACGAGGTCCGAGAATCTCACGTAGCAAGAGCAACACCAAATCTTTTCATTTAGGAACCTTCCGCGCGTATTGCGGTTACTCACGACGATGACTGGATTACTATACTGGAAGAGGTCGGCCGTGAACTTCGTCCAGTACTAAGTCCTCATCTCTCTTTACCCAGAACTTTCTTGAACCGAGGGACCTTGCACATGAAGGACTCCTTGAGATACTGGTCTCTCTAAAGTATGATATAATCTCAAAAGAAGGTGGGTATTCGTGTCACCCCGTCATTGCCACAGGTACTCACGTTCGATAGGTGCAGTATATCTGCAAAGTCAAAGGTATGCTTTAGTCTGGTCCCTACCTGGTCTTACTCTACCAGTGAATTACACACATTGGATCTGGATTCCGTGATGGAGAGGCAGGAACTCGACTATGAGGACCTGTACTCGATGGCTGTCGATGCAGAGCTGGCTGGAGAGCAGGTTCGCCGAGCAACGACTCGACTCACATTGCGACTGATTCTGGTGAAGGAAGCTACAGCTTTACAGGACAATAGTTCAGTTGATCTCGCGATGACTAGCCTGCACTCAATCGTCGCGAACCAGAGTACAGAAGGACATCCTTTTACTGCTGGGTACGCTCTCTATTTGCTTAACTTTCACTAGCCTGTTGATGGAGTCGTGCAGAGCATCTGCGATAAAAAATGACGAGTGCGAACCGCAGGATGAGGGAGATGATTCCTATGACGAGTTCTGCGAGTCGGATGTAAGCGAGTTGTTTTCATCCTTCACTACCGTACCTATTGAGCGTGTGCAATAGGAGACGGAAAGCTCTGCGGACACGGAATTGACCGAAGCAGATACATTTCCACCTGTATCACATGCATGCACTGCAACAACGCTTTGCCGATGGACTAGTGAGGGTACTTTGGGGGTTTGTGGCGCCCGAATACTGTGCGAGTTTGTCCCAGCGCATTTCAAGAATACCCATGGTATGAAAGAAAGAACGGAGGCCGTTGACTGCCTGTGGCAAGGGTGTTTCAAATGCGTTAGACGCAAGAACTTGGTCCGTCACATTCGCGAATCGCACTTGGGTCATCCCAGAACAAAGATTTCCTGAAGTTGAGGCAGTGTGGGCCAGAGTTGTGGAATCAAGGTGATAAGAGAATGTAGTGTTTAAAGCTTTTGTATAGCCATTAACGCATCCTCCTCGGTGTGAGCGATATAATTCGTGTCTATGAGAACCTAGTCACTACGTGTAACGACTACCGATCGTAACCGGTGAGGCGTCACAAGAAGAGTCACACAGTAACAGACAAGAGTAAATCCTCTGTTCTAGGTGAACTGCCGAGTAGGCTACATACGACGGAGTTTTGCATAGGAATAGGGGAACATATGAAAAGGTCATAGTGAACGGCCTAGGGAGTATGTGTCGCATATGGGTGTTAGTTTGTACCAGCATATAAGTAGATATAAGGGAAGCGCGTCTTAGGACGAACCTAAGTTATCCTGAAGGGTCGTATCGCTTCACTACGTATACGAATACACAAGATCTAAGACCCCATATTTGGAACCCGATTCCAGCGCGAAGGACTCCGGCCGCGTGGCTTCTTCCGACAAGATCCATAACTAACCACCTCCCCGACACGAGGGGCACAGACCGGTCCTCGCTGGACTACTTAATTCCATCACTAGCTAGGTTAAGCCCACCCCGGAGTACGATGTCCACATCACCCAGTCTGACTCTGACAGCATGTACCACTGCGACATTATGTTCTCCTGGTCTCGTACGGAACCATGGGACACGCCAGCGCGCCCGACTTGCATCTCGTTTGTTTCCACGGATGATCACATGTGTATTCGGGGGACACCGAATACGAGGTCGTAGTACAGTCATCACCCACCGTTTGAGCCACACCCACCGTTTGAGCCAACCAGCTACAACACCCCGTCAAGGTAACTGTAGATCACTTAGCAGCTACCATTGTATAGCCTGCTTGCCCCCTCATGTTTTGTGTACGTTTTAATAAAAATTACAAGTCCCAATGCTCGAGATGAATCAATTTTGTACCTTATTTTGCATGTTTTCATGCACTCAGTTAGCTTGTTTTTTTTATCATTGATTTCACTACTTGTAAGACATCAATCAAGCTGATATCTACCTTTTCAGCCATTTTTTGGGACTTCACACAACTGTGCAAGATGCCAGGTCAATGCCGGGGCAGCATGTTACATGTTGCTCATTATCTTTGTTATCGAAGCGTGATTATCCAGATTTGTATCTAGGGAATGATGATTACCATCTCGCCAATGCCAGGCATAGCCATCCGGTACTACTCTCATTTTCCTACATTTTGCTCACTCTATGCTATCATGGTTGGCCGTGCACCTTCCCTATCAAAAAGATGACAGCTTGCTGCTCAAGAACGAGTCGAGTAGTTCTGATGATAGTGGTAATGAGGACTGATGTGTGCTGATGGCTGAAACGTTGGCGATACTATGCAGGCGGTGATAAGCAGAGTACAAAACTACACAGGCAGTGATAAGCGGAGTACAAATGATATACCAAATCGAGGTGGCTCAAACGGTGGGGGTCTCATGATAACACTTGTTTTGTTGATCTGCCTACAGCACATAGACTATGATTCTGATGCGAGCTAGAAATTAACTACATTGTCTTTATCACTATGAAATATATTTGGTATGCTTTGATCTAAGTATTTCAGCCTGTGACATTATATACAGCAAGTCAAAGTTTGCGTGGCTCAAACAGTGGGTGATGACTGTATGTGAATGTCGTACCAATATCTCTGGACAACAATGTTTGATTCAGCTACGTATATATCAAGATAGTAAATATATGTAAATAGTAATACATTGTCACTCGAGTTGTAGTAGTGCCATTGCGACACGCCGAGTTGCATCAGACATGGCCGCTGGAGTGCCAGTACTTCTTCCAGCAAACTCACTACCCCGACCGTCACACCCGACCTTGGAATGGAAACCAAAACGCTACCTTACAGGTCCACAACCACCGCCGGTAGACGATGCAAAAATAGTCGAACAAGAACTAGCCGCAGCGCGCCAACTAGCAGACGGAAAAGCAGTCAAGAAGACCAGACCTCGTCGGACGGTCGATTTCAACGGTGGAATGGGTAGATGGACACTGGTGCGCACTCCCTCTCCACAACGCGGCACTTCGCTCGACTCACCCTTTGTGATCTTTCCAGTTGCGGAAACACCGTCCTAATCCGACCTATGTACCTTGTATAAGACCTGCACCACCCTACATAGTTGACGTAGGGATTATTTTCAGCCGATACGATCGTGTAACTGAACGAATGACAACATTGACTAGCTTCTCCCTCCCATCGCCTACCCAGGCAATGCATCGACGTCGTTGTGCACCAAGTTCATACACACGTCGACGAACAAAATTCGTTGTCCAGTCAACGTGGTGACGGTCTGTTCTGAGTCGCCATCCATGTCGTATCAGCACACACCTGATCAATAACCTCTCTAGTGGACACCTGAGGGAAGGCGCGTCCTGACTGGCTCGACAAGCGGCGAGTTCACGCTCTGGAATGGCCTGACGTTCAACTTTGAGACCATCTTGCAGGCTCATGATTCCGCCATCCGTGCCTTCCAGTTTACACATTCAGGTGCCTATCTTGCGTCTGCGGACCAAAGCGGCATCATCAAGTACTTTCAGCCAAATATGAACAATTTGAATGCATGGCCGGGGCATCGAGAGGCCATTCGTGGTCTGAGCTTCAGTCCAGATGATGGCCGGTTTGCGACAGCGAGTGACGATGCGACCATTCGAATATGGGCTTTCGAAGAGAGTAGAGAAGAGCGTGTGCTGACTGGTACGCGATCCTGATGGCGTTGGAGACTACATGTTTTGATCTAATTTCAAGGCCACGGCTGGGATGTCAAATGCGTTGAATGGCACCCAACCAAGGGTCTGCTCGTTTCCGGAAGCAAAGACAACTTGATCAAGTTCTGGGATCCTCGCACAGGCACGGTTCTCTCCACGCTGTGGGCAATCCTTCTAGCTTCATGTCGAGTATCACTCCCTCATTGCGCTATTGTAGTCATCAACATAAAAACACCATCCAAGCCCTTGCTTGGTCCCCGAATGGCAATCTCGTCGCTAGTGCCTCACGCGACCAAACCGTGCGTGTCTTTGACATCCGCGCCATGAAAGAGTTCCGGGTTCTCAAAGGACACAAGAAAGAAGTCTGCTGTACGTCCGCTTCATACTCCCATATCACGCACACGTACTCACCGCTTTTCACCTCCAGCCGTCACCTGGCACCCCGTCCACCCGATCCTCGTCTCCGGCGGCTCCGAAGGCGCCATCCTCCACTGGGACCTCACCGGCCCCGAGCCGACTCCGCTCCAACCCACCGTCTCACCACGCGCGACGCTCTCCCAAGCACACGACTCCAACGTCTGGGCGCTCACCTTCCACCCACTCGGCCACATCCTCGTCAGCGCGTCCAACGACCATACCACGCGGTTCTGGTCGCGCGAACGGCCGGGCGACGCGAGCTCGGTGTTTGCGGGAGGCGGGGAGAAGCCGCCCGAGGTGACGGACGTGAGCGGGCAGGACGACGAGGAGGACGCGATGGTCCCTGGATTTAGCTACGGGGGCGTCGGGAGCGGGTTTGGAAGCGGGTTTGGGATCGGAGGTACTGGTGGCGGAGGTACTGGTGCTGGTGGGATGAACGGACCCGGATCGCGATGGTGGGGCCGAGACGAGGACGCCCCTGGCTTGAGCACGACGACCGGGGCAGGAATCGGAGCGGGCACGGGAACGCCTCTGCCAGGGGGCCTCTCAGACGGCCTTGGGTTCCGAACGTCGTTTGGGGCGGCGGACGATGCGATGAACTCGGACGACTTCATTCCTGGGTTGGGTGCTGCTGAGCATTTTGGGAGCTCGGTGCCGCCTAGTGGGCCGAGACAGAGCGCTCCGTTGCCGTCTCAGGAGGATATGTGGTCTGGCGGAGGTGGCGGTGGACGGAACGAGGATTGGGGAGGCGGAGGCGGGGGCGGGGGCGGGGGCGGACGGAGGGGTGGAGGTGGAGGGTACTACGATAGACGAGGGGGCCCTCGTAGAGGCCGACATTGATCTCGATATCACACTATCTCCTGCTCAAAGCGCCTCGAATGTTTGTATCTGGCCTTTGGACATCAGGCTCGT
>JBBPTP010000332.1:0-22035 GCA_038094195.1 Pulveroboletus aff. carminiporus | reverse complement strand
GGCACCTGAACATCCCGATGTATCCGACTTCCAAAAGGGATGGAAACCGACGTGAGTCCACCATGATGGTTACTGGTTTTGATGATCCCCGGTCGACGATCTCACACGTGGAAATGTTTGAAAACCCATACAGCCTTCTCAAGGCACCCAGGGGCACTGTGCTCATCATTTCGTGCGTCGCTTCGCATTCGTCATTCGAAGAAGACCTAATTCGGCTCATGTTTTTTCAACGTCGACGTGATTGACGTATGTAGACCATGGAATTACCCCTTTATCCTCACCTTTCAGCCTCTCATAGGGGCTATTGCAGCTGGCTGCTGCGCAGTGCTCAAGCCTTCGGAAGCCGTCCCTCACTTCTGTCAGCTCATCGCGGAGCTACTTCCCAAGTACCTTGACACTTCCGCCTACAAGGTGGTGAACGGTGCAGTGCAGGAGGCAACCAAACTTCTCGAACTCCAATGGGATCACATTTTCTACACGGGGAACAGCCGAGTCGCTCGTGTCGTCGCTACTGCAGCTGCCAAACATCTCACACCACTCTCCCTCGAACTCGGTGGGAAGAGTCCCGTTTTGGTGGATTCTACTTATGACATGGACTTGGCGGCTAAGCGTATTCTGTGGGGAAAATGTAATAACGCTGGACAGGTAAGACACCACACTGTCGTCGTCCATCATTCTTTCAGGATTGTCACTTGACGTACCAGATCTGCGTCGCACCGGATTACATTCTCGTTCCCCGGACGAAACAAGATGAACTCGTCCAGGCATTCAAAAAAGCGTACAAGTCATTCTTCCCACAGGGCGCACTCGACGCTCAGCATTACGGAGGTATCGTGAACGAATTGCACTTCAACCGGCTCAGCTCTCTGCTTGATCGTACCAAGGGCGAAAAGGTAACTGACGTCATTGAGGGAAAGAAGGATGCTGCAAGGAAGCGAATCGAGCCTATCGTGGTCACGAACGTCAAAGGCGATGACGCCTTGCTAGGAGAGTAGGCAATTATGACAGTTGAGCCATTCTTGTGGGCTGACGCAAAAACTTTAATGTCCACAGAGAGGTCTTTGGCCCCATCCTGCCTGTCATCCCTGTCGATAGCCTGGATGAAGCACTTGCATTTATCAATGCACGGTAAGTGGGCCCCAGTGCATACTGCCGTGACATGCTGACTAGCAAAAAGGCCTCACCCCCTCGCGCTGTACGCTTTCACGGAAGACCCTACTGTAAAACAAAGAAGTACGTTATCTTTACCCCTTGTTTGCATGTTTCATCTCACGCTTCATTCCTTAGTTGTCGAGGAGACCCAGAGCGGCGGGATTATCTTCAACGACACGTTTCAACAACTCACTGGTATGTAATCTTAGTTCCTGATACGGCATGACGTCATGTTGCACGATTGCTCCACTGCCGTTGATATGCCCGCCGCTGCGGATTCTGATTCTGATGCATTAATGCAGTGAATGAACTGCCCTTTGGTGGTGTTGGCGAATCAGGATGTAGGCATTTGGTCAACTTGTTCTCGATTCACACGTGCAGTTAACTCTGTTTAGACGGATACCAGGTTATGAAGCACACCTACGACGCTTTTACACAACTGAGGAGCTCCATTGATATGCCAAAAGAGTGCGTCGCAATTTACTTCTTGTTCCTGAGCCTTATTTCTCGGGGTTCGCTGACATTGTTTTCCTATTTCACTATCAGAGCAGAGTCATTCCTGCAGCTGAGATATCCGCCTCATGGGCCAGAAGCGGTTGAAATACTCACTAGCACGGTGCATCTGCCTATACCTCAAAGCACGCCAAATGGTCACTGAGTGATACTGTTAGGCGGACGTGTACGAAAGAACAGCATTCGAGTGCTGAGATCTAGGTTCTGCATTCATTATATGTATTTTCAAACCTGTATACTTGTATCTAAGCGCGCTGCGCCGGTGACCAATTTGATGAGATGTACTTCATCCGCACCCCGTTTCCGACGCACTGCCGCCATGCTCCGCACGCATGTGAGTCTTGTCAGTGCCCCTAGCAGCGTGCTATCTTGTTACAATGGTGCGGTATGGCTCGTGTCAGTGGCTGGTGCAGGTTGCTGCGGGTTGGAGACTCTTTGATCCAACTCCTTCACAACGACTTACTCGTGATGTAATCAGTTATGCGAAACACTGCCCGCCCTCGATCCGACATCCGAGGGTTTCACCATTCTGGTCAGTTTGACAGGATCCTTTACTGTATTTCCGCTAGGAAGTGGTGTCGGTGACATGACACCTGACACTGCAAATTGGGTCGATTTTCCACGAAAACAAATATGCGACACGCCACAAGGTTCAGTGTCGCTCTAAATTTCCATCAAGATGGGACCACAAACAAGGTCAGGACGACCATCCTACAATAAAGATTGGACAGAAAACTCATGTGCTGGCCAGCGTAATCGCTGATCGATCGGGTCTCTCAACTGCAAGGATCTGAACTCGGTCGCGCGGTCGGTTAATAACCGAAGAGAAAAAAAAGTGGGGCTCCACGGACGACGGGCCACGCCGATTGTGATTCGGAAGGATAACGGCATCACAGCACGACCGCCCTCCTGATTCGGTTGGCACACTCCCCCGGTGGTATTTAAGCGTCGTTTGGTTGGGTTCATAAGGCCGCTTGTTCGACGATACCACCCGCCTCTGCCCATTCGTGCGCCTCCCGTTTGCCCATAGCAACGATGTCGGGCGCGCCAGAGATCAAACAGGATGAGCGGGATCATCACGAACATCATCCAAAGCTCGACGTCACAACGAGAACCATTGCGTGAGTTGCAATCCTGTCAATCCCCTCGCTGACTACTGACCTTGGTTCCACGTAGCAATGTAGATGCCAAGTTGTCCAACCCATTGCGTGGTATTCCTCGCGACCAACTCTTGTCCGATGTCGAAGTCTTTGCGAAAGAGCGTGGACTGACACACGTTCTTTCTGATTTGCAAAAGGGTGCTCTTATCGCACAGGACCCGCAGGGTGCGTTGCACGTATCCACTCTTAACGCACATCAGGTTGACTTGTACGCAGCCTACGATCATCTGGACGACTTCACCGAGGAAGATAGACAGGTCCTGAGCGACGAAGTGAACCATAGGTGGAAACAGACAGGAATGCTCTACTATGTGAGTGTCACGTATGTGTTTGCAGTGCATAATAGTAACATTTCCACCTCAGATGGTTATCATGTCTTCATTGGCCGCTGCCGTACAAGGTATGGACGAGGCTGTGATTAACGGCGCTCAGATTATATACCCAACCCAATTTGGAATTGGTGATCCAACGAGCAGTGAGTACCCTGATTTTATATTTCGCCGCTTACCGGGTCATATTGGTCATTAATCAGAACGAGACGGATGGCTAATCGGGGTTGTGAATTCTGCTCCATACTTGTACGTATCAGACTATGGAGCCTTGTCGCCCTCAATTGATCGTGTGTCCAGATGCTGTGCAACCATCTCCTGCTGGTTAACCGACCCCCTAAACCAATGGCTCGGCCGCAAGAAAACCATTTTTGTCACTTGCATGATATCCTTCCTCACGTGCATCTGGTCCGGTCTCACCAATACGTGGTGGCACCTCTTCATCGCACGGTTCTTCCTCGGATTTGGTATTGGTCCTAAATCAGCCACCGTCCCTGTGTACGCCGCAGAATGCTCCCCAGCTCCAATCCGTGGAGCCCTTGTCATGATGTGGCAGATGTGGACTGCATTTGGTATCTGCATCGGTGACCTTATCGACCTGGTCTTCTATTTCATCCCTGACACGCCTGGCGTCACGGGCTTAAACTGGAGGTTGATGCTAGGATCGGCAGGTATCCCAGGCTTGATCGTTTGCCTCCAAGTCCTATGGGCACCAGAATCCCCCCGTTGGTTAATTAGCAAGGGTCGTTACGAAGATGCCTTTAATGAATTGTGCCGCCTTCGTTTCTCTCGGGTACAAGCCGCAAGAGACCTCTACTATATACATGTCCTACTAGAAGCCGAGAACGAGATGAAGAAGGGTAGGAACCGTATCGTGGAAATGTTTACCATTCCCCGGAATCGAAATGCTGCGCTTGCGAGTTGGATCGTCATGTTTGGGCAACAATTCTGTGGTGTCAACGTCATTGGCAAGTATCGCCTGTTTGCGAAAGTGCTTCACGCTTAACGAAATGTAAACAGCCTACTACTCTTCCAATATCTTCGTTCAATCTGGTTTCAGTCAGGTCTCAGCTCTGGCATCATCCCTAGGTTTTGGTGCATTAAACTGGTTGTTCGCACTCCCTGCCGTGTTTACTGTAAGCATGCATGATGCATTTCATCCCTTAATTCCCAATGATTAAACGACGGAGTATAGATTGATACCTTTGGTCGTCGTAACCTCCTGCTATTCACGTTCCCGTGCATGGCAATCTGTCTACTCATCACTGGTTTCTCCTTCTGGGATGGGTTCGAGCAGGGTCGTGTTGCTGGAGTTTCCATCGGGATATGTAGGTATCCACGTTCGGTCACGCTTTTTTCGTCTGACGCCTCCGTACCAGACCTCTTTGCGATCTTCTATTCACCAGGAGAGGGTCCTGTGCCGTTTACCTACTCAGCCGAAGCATTCCCACTTTATATCCGTGACATTGGCATGTCGTTTGCCACTGCGACAACCTGGTTCTGGAACTTCGTGCTCTCAATTACATGGCCGTCACTTGTGCTTGCCTTCAAACCCCAGGGTGCCTTTGGGTGGTATGCCGCCTGGTGTTGTATCCTCTGGGTCCTCATCCTCTTGTTCGTTCGGGAGACCAAGGGTAAGACGCTCGAGGAACTGGATCAAGTCTTTTCGGTGCCTGCGCACGTCCATGCCGCATATGGGCTCCGTCAGATTCCGTATGGGATCAAGAAGTTTATATTGTTCCAAAACCCCTCCCCGGAGGAATTGTACCTCCCCGAGTCGGACAGCGAAGAAAGCAGTGGGGTTGATGCACAAGGTAGAAAAGAGCTCCGCGACGACGTGAAGGCGTAAAGTGGAACGCTTGTCTGACTCCTGTGTTCGTGGCCTTGATCCTGGTACTCTTATACCATCTTGATTGTGTTTTTTGCGTGTACGATGCGTGCGCGTTTTTTGTATCTATGTTTATCTCCCTTGTAATCAGTTCATGACAGCATATGTTTCTATCATATCCGTCAAGCTGAGCGTTGCTGAGAGCTTGTAAGTTGGTGATCTGTGGAACTGATGGCATTTGCAGCGAGTAACCGTCGACCAACTGCCAACGCGCCTGCCCTAAGGTTGTACAAAACTTCATGACGCGAGTACATTTACGGTATCATGAACTTGAAGCTTGAAGTATTTTCGTGTCTCAAAGTCTGGCTGACACACTGAACGCTGGAGCCTTCTGGTAAGATTTATTTCAACATAACATTACCTTCCCGTCCCTGGGGTTTCAAGGATGAGACTCTATGAATTGTTCAGTTATCCCTGTCTTAACTTCCATGTCGAGACATAACCTACAGTCTGATTTTTCTGCTTTTTTGGTGTTTCGAACGGTACATATATTCACGTCAACTCACAGGACCGCGACGCCATACTCCTCGGAAACTGTGCCCCCAGGGTAGAAAAACCCTCGGTCGACGTATTCATCTCTATTAGACACCGCGTTGTTGCAAAATACAAATTTCTTGATCTAAATCGTTTCTTTTCATACCCTATCATGTCGAGATTCCCTATGCAGCCAACGCGAACGCCGCAGAACCCACAGGTCCCAGTGTAAACCCGCCGTACGTCGTCTCCGCAATCCCACTCACGAACAACGTCGTCACACCGGCCCCCTCGAGATACAACGCTTCCCAAGTGACAGTCTGGTTCACGTAATGTGTGTTTGTCGCGAGCACGAGCGTTTGTGTTCCTGTGCTCCATGTTGCCACGGAAGCTCCCCCGACGACGTACGCCGTGCGCACCGACGCGGGATTAAACAAGTACGGCGTGATGTCAGGTAGGCTCAGTGCGAACGCCGACGAGGAGGCTTTGATATCTGCCGGCGTCGGGTCGGACCAGGGAACGACACCCAACGCTCCCTGGTTGATACCCAGGATGCTCTGCACGACCCACTCTTCGCCCGTTGGCGCCCGCGACCAGTACCTAACACGAGAAGTTTTCGGTTAGCAAATGACGGCGGCAACCGAAGCAGGCCAACGTATATGGGCCGCCTGGCGGGCTACTTACTCGCCATCCCCACCAAACGCTTGGGGAACGGTCCACACGGCTTTAGTGCGCTCCCACCCCATCACTTCCAATCGATTCTTGAAGCTCGCCACGCGGTCGCTAATGTCAAAATATGACCCGATTCCACTGTTTGCCGGGACGTATCCAGCGCCATAATACGTCGAGTTGGGTGGTACGGCTGCGGTATCCCCTTCAGGGATGCTCAGACAGTTGTCGCAACCGCAGTCGCCATAATCGGGCGTGCAGGTCGTATTCCACTCGTTGGACCAGGTGACATTGTTTCCGACCATGTACACGTCCTGCATGACGACGTCCGTTCCGGCTGTGTACGAAGACCAATAATAGTCCTGGCAGTTGAGGACCAGACTGACGGGGTGATACCCATCCAGGCTGTAGATTAGATCATAGGCGATCGTGGTTGCGTTGAGGGGGTCTGACGTCCCGTCCGGTTCGTCTCCAGTGTACCAAAGGAGGAGGTTGGGGCGGTTTTTGATCGCGTTGACTTGTTCGGTGACGGAGGTAGAGTTCATGTAGGTAAAGCGCATGTCGTACATCAGGTATAGCCCAACTTCTTGCATCCTGTCAATGACCAGGTTCAGCGCGGTCAAATTGTCGAATGTGGGAACAGGGTGTATCTGCTCCTCATGTCAAATGATGCTCTCATAGCGGGAGTAAACCTACGATTGTGAAGCTGTTTAGCAAATGTAAGCATCAACGCGCAAGAATGAATAAATAGAACTTCACCCTTGTTCTTTCAGTTCATCGATCACAGAAAGGTTCATTGCCAAGTACCCATCAAAGTCCGTGTAGAACCCGATGGGAAACACAGGCTCGTAGGCTCCGCCAAGTCCAGTAGCAGGCTTGGCCAACAATGCACCCGTTCGGAGATCCATCTTCGTTACCGAGCTGTTGGTTGGGTTTGGCAACAGAGACAATGCCGTCGTCGCCGAGAACGTTTGTGATGAAGCCGCGTACGTCGCTTCGCAGGAAAGGTTATACGCCGCCTTTTGTGGCGTGATACCCTCTAGACTGAATGGTAACTCATATGCGGTTGCATTCAGTGGTACAGGGCCAGCAGCGATGGTTCGCCCGTCCAAGCTGACCATGACATCGAGCAAAACGTCATCGTCACAAAGTTGGATGGGCTCAGCATTGGCGATCTCGTAGTATACGACCGGAACGTCGATGAGGACAGCTCCGAAGGTATCTTCCGCGAGGTAGGGTCGGATGGCGGGTGCACACTGGAAAGCGAGAAGGGGGTCTGAAGACGGGGAGGGGGGTGGGAAGTTGCCTCCAGGCGCAACGGGCTCTTGCGATGACTTGTAGTGCTTTCCACACCTGACACCACGACAACAAATGAGGCGCGTCAACGCTGTGGAATATATTGGCAGAGATGGCGCACCATGTTTGCGCAAAGACCCCGGTGAAGAGGTATGAACCGAGGAGGCTAGCGAGAACGACTCGATGCATGGTTCAGAGAACGGCGACACAGAGGACAGCAAGACCGTTCCAAAATCAATACGTGAACGCCTATAAGGGAAAATCGATTAATCGTGGGCAGGATGGATACGGCAATAAATAGTCCACTGAAGAACGACCATGTGATGGTGGTTCAATGCATCCGCTTGCGGAGGCAGACGTGCGTGCTTCACCTCGCTAAAGCCTCGCATTACGGTAGGTGATGGGTGACAGCGAACTAAGCTAGAGTTACCGGTAAGCAATTGTCAGAGTTGGACAGACCGAGTTTGACCCGTCATCTCAGTCTGACCGAAGCCACTACAAGCCTCGGGCGAGGATAACACGTTGGCGGTCATACCGTGGTAGAAGACGGGTTAACCCGCGGGCAACATTCGGGTCACCAACGCTCGCAGATACCGCGAGCAACTCGGAGGCGGTCTCGGTGGCATGTGCACATAAACTTTAATACCCTGCCAGAGCTAGATCCTATTTGGGAATACATGGATGTACTAGGGCAAAGTACACAACGAGATAAGACCACGATGGCACTTCACTGCACTTCGATGTTCTTTAGGTAACTGATACGGAAGGGGTTGATATCGGTCTCTTGTCCGCGGTTATGTGCGATCCACTTGGGTTCGTCCTGCATCCACGGAAGACTTGTCAAGCTTAGTATGTAGACTCGCGAGGGGGACACCAACCTTGAACAACCTCATGGTCCGTACATGGTTCGTCATGTCAAGGCTGAAGCGGTGGTAGATGCCAGCAGGAAGCACTAAAAGGTCACCCGCGCTCATGTGGCAGCGAATCCAAGATTCGGTAGCGTGCTCTGAGAGGAGCGTCAACATCGGTAGACCGAGGCACCGAGAGAAATGTCTAACCCCGCACATCGAAGTAGCCACTCCCCTCGATGATGTACCTGATTTCTTCGTCCTCGTGCATGTGCCTAATATTGCATGGCATGTTGGATTAGATCTAATGAAGGTCGGCGGCGCGGTTGCGGATATCGATGTCTCACTCGTGATAGAAGTTCTTGATCTTTGATTCGAATCCGTCTCCGAGGGATTCCTTGCTGATAGTAATAACGTCATGGTTCTTATAATCTCTCTCCCTGGCTACCTTGAACACCTCGTCCTTGTATGTCCCCGTTTCGTCGACGGGAATGTGCCAGTGCAAGACACCGTTCGACTTGAGCACGTCGTGTGGCACCTCCCTGCCAGAGTCATGTGGGAGACGCTGGTCCACGGGAATGTCGTCCATAAAGTAAGCACGCATGATACTGAATGGTAGGCGGATGAAACGCAAAGTCCAGGACAATATGGGTGACCTCGACCACCCTTTTTATACAATCGGCATCCCGCCGTATCCCGCACGGAGCACGTTACACGAGATCCCTAATACTCTGCTATCAGTATTGTCGGAAAAAAGGCGGGGAACTACATATTAGTATGGGCTCAAGGGTATTTTGAAGGGGTCCTTCGAATAGAGTAAGTCCATGTCGTGGTAAGATGCGGGTAGTGACATGATCGTCGACATAGCAATGCTCAAGCACCCGGCTTCATGAAAAGCGCCGAGAATGCGAGTAGGAAGAATACCTGCTGCGTACGTATAATACTTTGATGGGTCACTCTCATCACTGTTGCTCCCAGATTTCGTTCAAAGAATGTACGGACTCCAGGGCGGACTGACCGGGGTGTGCAGGGCACGGTCACCACATGCAAGGCTTGAGCACAAACACTACCTTCATCTAGAAGAGTTGTGTGTCAGGATCTGACAGTAACGTTGACTTGGCTCTTTGTGATTAATGGTGAACAAGGTTTTCGGGGTCCGAATAATGTAGAAAGTCAGTGCACGTGACGCACGTGTTGTTGTCGCGACGTTTGGGCTGCTTTGTTCCTTCCACGATGGCGTCGACTCGGAAGCAGCCACTCAAGCCGACCTCCAGCAACCCAAAGAAGCGCAAGTCTAGCGACAACAACGCCGACGACAACGACAGAGCTCCCGGTCATTCACCAAAACAACCCAAGATCGATGCCTTCTTCACGCCGCGCGTCTCACTCAGTACCACCTGTGGCACCGACAAGACGACGTCCGTGGCCAAGCTTAGCGGGGAGCAACATGACGTGTTTAGACTCGTTGTGGAAGAAGGGAAGAGTGTATTCTTTACTGGATCTGCAGGTGCGTGTTCGCCTGTCACACCTAGACAGCCTGACCGCGACCGACGCGTTGACGGTTCGTGCGGATACAGGTACAGGGAAATCAATGCTCTTGAGGGCGATCATATCTGCACTGAGACGCAAGTACGCCAGTAGACCAGACTATATTGCTGTCACTGCAAGCACTGGTATGGCGGCCTCCAACATCGGAGGTGAGCGTGGCCGTGCTGTTGCCGTCGTCCTCAGCTTTTTCATCATTCATAAATGAACTGTTAGGAATGACGGTTCATTCTTGGGGTGCAGTGACACCCGGGAACCACGACATCGACTCTCAGATAAGATGCATACGAACATGTAAACCTGCGTTGCAACGATGGAAGAACGTCAAAGTAGTGATTATCGACGAAGGTGGGTTCTATACGTCATAGTCACCACTCCGGTGTTAAACGCAGTGGTGTTGTAGTGTCTATGCTTGATGGGCACTTGTTTAACACACTGGTTGCACTGGCAGACAGCCTTCGGAAGAAGACAAACAAACCGTTCGGGGGTATTCAAGTACGTATATGCGTGTTGATCGAGATTCTAACTTATGCGTCGTAGCTTGTGGTTACCGGCGATTTTTTCCAACTCCCGCCCGTGTGCAAGGGTGAAGTTTTTTTTGCCTTCGAAAGCGAAGCATGGAAATCGTGTATCGAGCATACCATCACGCTGAACAAGGTATTCCGTCAAAAGGATAGTCGTAAGTAGTGATTTCTGGTTTGTGCGTGCCCTAAACTCATGGCTTGCGCAGATTTTGTATCCCTTCTGAACGAGATGCGTCGCGGAACAATTTCTGCAGACGCATGCAAAAAATTCAAGTCCCTCTCGAGACCACTTCCGCCTCCGCCACCATCGATGCCAAATATCCTGCCAACAGAGCTGTTCCCCATGAGACATGAAGTATCGAACGCGAACTCCACTCGTCTCAAAGCCCTGCCGCACGCTCTTCACACGTTTCACTCCCATGATACATTCCCAAACTCCCCGAGTACCGCACCAGCAACATCCAAAAAGCCCTCCTCTATTTCCGAAAAACCGACAAGTCATGGGCCGTACAAACCTATGAGTGCACCCTCGGGTAGTGATAAACGTCAAGGTCTCTTCTCAGGTATTCTCGCAGAAAAGACCCTTGAACTCAAGAAAGGCGCCCAAGTGATGCTCGTCAAGAATGTTGACGACATGCTCGTGAATGGTTGTGTAGGACAGGTGGTTGGTTTCTTCAAGTACCGGGAGGTCATGAGCATGATTCATGGAGAGAACGATAATAAGCGGCCTGGAGCCGCAAGAACTACGGGGTTCGTTCGTAAAGTGAGGCTTGATCCAGACGGTGGGCTGCTTGGCGGCACAGACGGAAATGCTGAGAAAGAAAACGTCGGGAGTGAGGAACCAAAGGTCAAGGGTAAGCCTGTATCACAAAAAGAAGAAGCGTTTCCGGTCGTGGAATTTCCGACATCTGAAGGAGGGAAGGAAGCAGTGTTGGTGATGAGAGAGGAGTTCAAAGTGGAAGATTCCGAAGGCAAATTGCTTGCTCGACGGATGCAGGTGTGTAATTAGTTGCCATCAATAGTACTTACATTCACCACTGACAGGTACCCCTGATCCTGGCCTGGGCCATGTCGATCCATAAAAGTCAGGGCCAGACTATTCAACGAGTGAAGGTCGACCTTGGAAGAGTGTTTGAGAAAGGTAAGATAGAACGTCGGCGACTTTGAAGTCTCGACGCTGAAAAGGACATAGGACAGAGTTATGTCGCTCTTTCTCGTGCTGCATCCATGGACGGGTTGCAAGTCCTGCGGTTCGACCCCAAGAAGGTGTGCCAAATTTCCTCTTCAATATGGATTGTGGATTGAGAACGGCCAGGTCATGGCGCATTCAAAAGTCATCGAATGGGACAAATCACTTCAAACATCCAAGCTGGTCCGTCAGCCCGAACTTACCTTGTAGATGGCTCCGATCGGTATAATTATTCGGTATGTATCTCGAGTACATGTGATACAGCGTGGAGGATCCAGTCTCCACCGACGGCCGTGTTGATTGACGAACGTCACTGAGAAATCGATA
The DNA here is from genome assembly GCA_038094195.1 of Pulveroboletus aff. carminiporus. Lineage (NCBI taxonomy): Eukaryota > Fungi > Basidiomycota > Agaricomycetes > Boletales > Boletaceae > Pulveroboletus > Pulveroboletus aff. carminiporus. Next base: position 10,121 of record JBBPTP010000332.1, on the reverse strand, counting down.
CACGCTACATAGTGGCTCGCAGAAGTAGTGCTATGACTCGATAAGGACTTAGTTCACTGCAATGGCCTTCAGGTATTCCACCCTGAATGGATTGCTGTCCGCTTCTTCGCCCCTGTAGTGAGGCACCCATCTCTCCCGCACCTGGAGGAACGTGTGGATGATGGTGAGCGCCTGCTCTGAGTGGTGTTATATCGATGAAGACTTGCCTTGAAGAACATCCTAGCTTTGATGAAGTTCCGGTCGTCCAGCGTGAAACGGTGGTATATACCAGCTGGAAGAAGGAGAAGGTCTCCAGCATTAACTATGAATCGGATCCATCTGTTGGTAGCTTGCTCTACCCCAACACCAAGTGAAGAAGCAGTTGGTAAGAAGCAAGTAAAGGATTGAGAACAGTGAATGGGACCCTACCATGAACATCAAAGTATCCGCCACCCTCGAGGACGTATCTGATCTCCTCGTCTTCGTGCATATGTCTGTGGAACGTAACATTCAGCACCGGACTCTCATGTGCCAGTGCGGTCCAAGAGAAACGCACTCGGAATAAAAGATCGCAAGCGATTTCTCGTAGGCATCGCCGAGAGCTTCTTTAGTGACAGTCATAGTCTCTATGGTCTTATATTCGCGGACACTTGCGATGTCGTCGACTTCGCTGTACCCGCTCGCCTCAGAAATTGAGGTGGGAACGTGCCAGAGGATGACACCGACAGCGGCGAGGGCGGCGTTGCTGGCGGGTATGCCAGAGTCATGGGGGAGTCTCTCGTCACCGGGAAGATCGTCGTGGTAGTAAGCGCGCATGTTTAAGCGGTATGTGAGTCGATGGATGGAGAAGAGACGATTGTACTCGTAGTTGTGCTGAGGACGAGTTGACCACCACCGGCTCGAATTTATAGGCTACAGGCCCGCAGCGGACCCCTTGTTTCATCCTTCTCCCTTGCATTTGGTTTCAGTCTTACGCCCAGGCAGTCATGGTATCTCCTGCTCGCGAGCCCTGAGGATCCCCAATGACGGCGGAAGTAAATTTGTGAATGGCGACGATCAATTTCTTGATCGGGTAGTAAATGTCAACTCTGTCACTTCCTAATTTGGGAATCACTTGACTGCCATCATCGGACATCCCGGCTTTGAGAGACCCATGGTCTTTACATCTGATATGAGCCAGTTGGTCGACACCGTGATACTCATTCATCCCTACCACTGATTTCTTTGTCTACTTGCTTAGCAACGCGAATCCGACAACGACGCAATATAGAGTAGTAAGCAAGATCCTCGAGGATAACAGTACCTTCCAAAGTTAAAAAAGCTTGGCCGTTTCGTTCCGACCCTGACGGGAAATTAGAAGATGCGCCGCAATTGTGCTAGTCAAAGGTCATGTGGGGTACTGTAACCGCGGAGCCGTGGTTGCACAATGACGCCTGCGGCACCAGTACCCAAACCCCCACAGCAAGAGGAAGAATTTCATAGTCGACTCGTTCCTGGTTTCTATGTGTCCTTGGCAGGAAGAATGCTTTTGGACCCGCGCGATAGCACGTTTGTAATTCGGTCCCATCGGAAGCCGTGTTTCGTGAGGAATCGGGGTGAGCGGCAGTATGTTACATTGTTAGTAAGGCCCAATCGGCTGTGCGGCGTAATCTTGGTGGTCAGGTGGGAGCCAGTGACGCAAGCTGTATTAGCACAGCCCAATCACACAACGGCGTGGATGATACGTTGGGACCGGCCTACGTGTCGTAACAAGAAATGAGAAACCAAAACATGTTACGAAATAGTGATTAGGCTTTCCATAAGCGTCAACTGCCGTTTAGTGACCGCTATACTACTGGCCGTCGTGGACAATTCGCTGTAGTGGTGGCCCAGATCTGAGGAAAAACGCTCTCACGCAAGTACTGTTCCGAGAACATGGCTGGTTACTACCGTGTTGGTCAACCGGCGCTGCTTTCATAGTTCTCCTCGCTTTCTTGGCCCATTCCTAGGCACCGCCTCTTCGTCTTTTTCCACCTACTCGCGTTCCATTGCTCTCTGCAAGTTTCTCGGGCCTTTCCCTTTACCGACATGCATATTGCGTATCGGTCTTCCTTCCCACTCCCTGTCGGTCCTACTATGTCCGGTTCACAAGATCACGCTGACCAGAACAGATGCTAATAATTCAAATCACTCCGTGGCCGTCAAAATGTTTTGGCTGTCCCGATTCCTGATGACTGCGCCATCATACGCAGTTATCTTTTTCCGACACGTTCCGGTCCTCGTACTTTCTTGACGAGCTATCATCGGACCACATGGGCCGCGTCTTGGAAACGGCGTTTATATGGTAAATAGGCACCATTCATCTAAATCGCCCTTCACGCAGCGCACCTCACTCGGTCCCGCCTGTGACACCGATAAGAGTGGTGTGATGCGCGACTAAGTACCCCTTATGGGTCGACGCCCGTCGTCGCGACCAGCGGGGAGTGGTGCGAAGTGGTTGCTACCCGCGTCACGGCGAGCACCGGTGGCGGCGAGCGACATCGGAGGAGAGTGCGATAGCGCCGTTGACGTCGTATTAGGGAACTGCACGTCACCGTCACTCCATGGTGTCAGGCTTTGTGGTGCTGCCTCGTGTGCACCTGGCGGACCCCTTTCAGGTTGCCAGATTGACAGGCTGTCTTCGGAAGAACGGGCTTGGGAGGCATTCGGGTGTGTGAATATCTACTTGCAGAGTGCGGACGCCAGCCTTTGGGTAATTTCGAATTCTTACCCGTGTGCAAAGGAGAGATCGTTATCGCGTTCGGAAGCGGGGATTGGGAGCCGTGGAAGCATGTCACTGGATCTGTCTAGCATGGAGCTGACTGAGAATCAGGGAAGGCACAAGAATGACTCACAGGGGGAATGACGATCAGCGGCCTACAAAGACAAGATAATGTTGGGGCTGGTCGAGGAACATGTTGTGAATGGATCACAGTCCAGACTTCGATTGACTACGTCTGGCCCTGCCACGTCCACTGGTTGGCCATGGGTCCATAAAAGTCGACATCCGACCATCCAGCGGGCGCAGTTTGACCTCGGGAGTTTGAAGAGGGTGCTGACCAGGCCTTGTGTGAGGCCGCATTCCTGGGCGGGTTGCAAGCTTGATGTGGTTTCACCCAACGTGGGCACTTGATTTCCGACGGGGCCGGCATGGCATGGGAACGTGTCAGATCGATCATGGAGCACCAAAAGTCGTCGTTTCAAATGGTCATTCGGGCCAGATCCAGGTCGATGAAGTTGAAGATGGTTGCAGTAGTAACGTTCCGCTGGACCACTGCTGTAGTCCGCTCGAGCTCCACCCACGATGTGTCATGTACTCCACACGTATGAGCAAGATCCTGCCGTTTACTAACAGTCATGTCATTTGCGGGTGTCCAGGGAGCTGGAACCGGTAAACGTTTACATAGAGCATACAGAATTGATATCATCTAACTCAACGAGGACTCAGTTTACAGCAATGCTCTTCAAGTACTCTATCCTGTACGGATTGATGTCCGTGGCGCCGCTCCTGTTGTGGGGCACCCACTTGGGCTCATCCTGGGAAATCGAGGTGAGTGAGAGACACATTGGCATTATTACGGGGACCTTGCCTTGAACAACCTCATTGCCTTGATCACATTCTTCTGGTCCAGCGTGAAACGGTGGTAGATGCCAGCGGGAAGGACCATGAGGTCGCCAGTATCGACTGCGCATCGAATCCACTTATCGGCGGGGTGCTCTATGAGGAATGAGCGAGGTAAGAAGCAAGCGCGAAAGCTGACAATGGTATATGGGGCGCACCGCGAACGTCAAAGTACCCACTACCCTCGAGGATATACCTGATCTCCTCATCTTCATGCATATGCCTGTAGAACGTAATCTCCTATCAATATCCAGGCCCCGGCGTGGGAGTCCAACAGAAACGCACTCTTCGTAGAAGCTTTTGAGCTTTGTCTCGTAGAGATCGCCAAGACCTTCCTTGGTGACGGTGATGACATCTCTGTTCTTGTATCCGCGCGCCTTGGCGACGGCATTGACTTTGGTATATTCGCCTGTCGGGGGCACTGGGACATCGATGTGCCAGTGAAGGACACCGATGGAGGCGAGGACGGCGTCGCCGACAGGTATTCCGGAGTCGTGGAGGAGACGTTGGTCGCCAGGGAGGTCGTCAAAGTAGTAGGCGCGCATGTCGGAGTCAAAGTCAGCGAGAGAAAGGAATGTCGCCACCAGACCGCACCAGTGTCACCCGCAGACAAGGAACGATCAGCCGCAACACTCTGGCAGCTGCTTCATCGCGTACTGTCCTGCCCTTTTGCGAGATTCACGATTCAGATTTTCACTGCAGCCTCTTGACGATTGACAGATCTCGACACGGCGAGCCTCAAGACGGCGCTGACTAGGATTGTTTAGTAGTTTCCTCCTTTATCTCGTCTCGACGCTGTCCCTGCATTTTTTTTCGCTCCTGCCATCGCCGTTTCTTGCATCTATACTCCAGGATTCACCCGTACCTGCGTCCACTTTTCTACTGTCCAGTTCTCGTTGTTCTCCGGGTCGAACTGATTGGAAAAGTGCCAACTCGACTATCAAACGATACGCTCTCCAGAACGACAAACCGGACTTACAGGATGGTTCTGGGAAAGACTTCTCCTGGGCCCTGGCTAGTGCGCAGTCCCGTTCAATTATTGTGGGTTTCCCAGCCAGCAATGTCCGACCCGATGATATCATTCTCTTACAGTAACAGGCTTCGATTTAGCGCCGGGTGACTGCAAGGCCGCCAATAGGTGAGCCGAATCCGCGTTGCAGTATCGTGGACGTAGTCAGACGTGCGTATCAGTGCTGATTGGCGTGTCTCCGTGTCAAATCGTGCGGTGTCAGCCCATCGTGTGCTATTCATGTTGACCACTTCCACCGAGGTCACGGACACCAGCTCAACACATGGCATCCGCATATCAAGAGCAAGCGCCAATTTCGGCTTGATGATTCATTGACTAGCGCCTGCATGGCACGTTGTAACCATGAAGCGAAACTCGTGTTTTCCTCAGCACCCACAGCAGTGTGTCAACTGCACAGACTGGCTTGCTCTACTCCCCTCTCGCTGTCATCGGTCGTTAAATAAGCGCGCCAACGCCGCTATATTTCGAGGACGCTAGTTTGAGGTAGCAGTTACTCACACTTTTGCAATGGGAACACAAGAAGGCTCAGCTTGCACCCCTCGAACGTTCAAATGTCCGGAACATGGCCCTACAAGCTTTAGAAACCTCGTAGTATGCATCGATGGCACATCGAACCAGTTTGGTATCAAGGTAACATCGACCAACCCGAAATCGGCCCACGTCACTGACCCGTATTCGTTTCGTAGAACACGAACATCGTCGAGCTCTACAGTCACATCACAAAGAGCGACAAGCAGCTCACGTATTACAGCAGTGGGCTCGGCACGATCGCCAAGTTTGCTGGGACACCCTTGGGCCATCAACTATCCAATAATTTGGACATGGCCATCGGCAGGTACTTCGTTCCGTCAAACTCTACGGTAGATAGTCTCATTCTGAACCAGGAACCTACACAAGGTCATCATGGCTTCCTACCGGTGGCTTTCGGACAACTACCAAGACGGGGATAGGATATTTTTGTTCGGTACGATGTTTGGCTAATAGTGTTGACGTAACCTACATCTCACACCCGTTACAGGATATTCGCGTGGTGCATACCAAGTCCGAGCATTGGCAGGTATGATTGCCCGAGTAAGCCTGCTTTCTAAAATGGGCTGTCTCATAGCATCATCTAAAATTTCAAAGGTTGGGCTGCTCCTTCCGGGAAATAACGAGCAGATACCATTGTGAGGTATCTTACTCCTAGGACTTGAATAAATCTGATGCATTAATAGCGCTTTCGAGTTGTACTCGAAAACAGACGATGACGATCCGAGCTTGACGCGACCTGCCAGTGTCATCAGCCGGCCTGCGACAAAAGAGTCCAAAAGGAAAGCCAGGTATGCTGAACTGGCGAGAACGTTCCAGAGGACATTCTGCCGAAGTAACGTTCATATTCATTTCGTTGGGGTGTGGTGAGTCTTTTCACAAACCTCATTGATTCGACACGTACTGGGCTCAACCTTTCCAGGGACACTGTGTCGTCGGTTGGCCTCGGTAGGAATAGGACGTTGCCCTGCACGACTACTTCATGTGAACACATTTGCTATTTCCGACATGCCCTGGCTTTGGACGAGCGACGTGTCAAGTTCTTGCCCGAGTATGTATACGGCGGGCGATCCAGCGGTGGTGATGACGGGCGAATAAAAGAGGTCTGGTTTGCGGGTTGTCATGCAGATATGTAGGTCTGTCGCCAACTGATTGAGACGTCCATCCTGACATATCAGTCGCAAGTGGCGGGGGAAACAGACGTAATGAGAAGCTCCAATCTGGGGACATTCCGCTGTTGTGGATGCGGAGTCAAGCCGTCGCTGCAGGGCTGGAGATGGAACCTGCGGACGTGATGTGGAAGATCGATGACTTGAACAAGCAGGTCACGCGCTCGCTGAAACCCGGATGGTGGCTGTTGGAGGTCTTGCCTCTCAAACGTTTGCTATACTACAATTCAGACAGGCATACCTTCAGGTGAAGTTGTACAACATTATTGAAGCTCTATCTCACCGTCACTAGGCCTCATCTCGGTGGTCCGCGGAGAATTTTGCCAGGACAAAAGGTGCATGTGTCCGCGCTATTCAAGAACAACTACAAGCCTTATGCCCATTTCTACAACAATCCGGAAGGGTGGCCAGAACCTATGTTTTGGAATGATGCAGCTAGTCATTGGCGGCTCCAGAATCTATCAGATTTATGGGAGAAGGACATTTTCGATGAACGTTCCGTTCAGACGCTACTTGACGATCTCAAGCGAGGCCAACCAAACCTCGACGTACTAGACCGTCTAGCTTTTATGGCAAGCTTCGGTGGGGTTTTACCTCGCATTCCTCTCGGTGCTGATGACGGTACATCCTTAGATGCCTGCAAAGACGCCATCAGCATCTACGGGGATGCACAGCAAATTTTGGCTACTTTTTTGAAGAACAAAGACAGATTGATACGGCTCAGCACTGCGGTCACCTACTGCGAGCTGGAATGGGATTGGCTTTCGGAGGCGACCTATAGCGAACTCCGCCAACAAATCATAGATGACGTTTCTGAAATCTTAAAGGGCGACAAAGATCATCGTCGTGCTTGCATGTACATGCCATCTCTGTGCAAGCAGGCTGACCTGAAGGCAGGACTGATCAGTGAAGAGAACTTGAAGATGCTCGTTAAAATGTGCGATAGCGCGCGTATCGTCAAAGACGAGGAGGAGACTTCTACGGTTGCTTTTCACAGCGCACAAGCCTTGTCCATGTTGATGAAGTGTGCGTTAACGTTGTCCTACCGCGCACCTGTGTTCATGATATCTGCACCAGTGGATGGCGAACTCGCGCAGAAACTCATCGACATCGATGCGGTGACTGATATTACCCTGGCACTACGCTCAAATTGCAAGTAACACAGTTCAAACGATCGCATCGTAAAGCTTACGTCGGTTTCGACAGGTAACCCTGCACTGGTTTCCGTCTTGAGTGTCGTGGATGGATTGGCGAAGCATGGTGTGTAGGTTTCTGCAGCGGCGGTCCTAATTGTATGCTGAAATATTCCAGAAAGCGGTAGGGCGATCATGAAAGCGGGGCCTACTATTGCTACTCTTCTCAAACTGGTCCGGAAATTTGACGACTTTGTTTCTCCGGCGGCTACTCGTGTCCTTTGTTCCCTCCTTCCAGAAGGTTTGTGCGTGATAACGATCAAGATGAACGGATCGTTAATACGGGTACCTAGGTGACCTACGAGAGACAATGCTCCAATTCGGAGTGCTTTCTACTTTCCTTGACATACTCGATCGGTGCTCTGACGAGACCAAGCAAGTGACATGTTATGCGTTGGTCGAATTTGCGCAACATGGTATAGTCGCGTGCTTTCCTGTTCAGTTTTACTCTCTCGACTAATGTTGACGCAGACGACGTCCAACGTGTGTTGTCCCAAGACGGACACCTTGGAAAACTCGCGAAACGAGTTGAGAGTCGTGACCCAAGCAAGCGCGATGGCGCCATCATTGCCTTAGTAGCCCTCGGAAATAGTGGGAATGCACAAGGTGCGGGGAGCATGACGTTTCGCTGATGGAGAACTCAGGGCCGAAACACTAGTAAGGAAGGCTGTGATGGAAGCCATCGAGTCGGCAAGAACGATCCCTTCCCTTGTTTCTCAGCTCAACCAGAAGTCGACTGCCCTCCCTGCTGCATCTGCGCTAGCGCAGCTTGTGAGGATCGGTAGGTCATCGCAATCGAAAGCGACAAGTGCGGGTTTACTGATGTGCTTGGTCAGATGATATAGCTGTGATAGTATCCGACGATAAAACCGGTGCGTGTGTGGGCATCGTGGACATGCTTCAGCGTCGCTGGTTCGACGGCCTGCATGGAGAAGATGGTCTTCAAGTTCTATCCGAGCTACTCGAATGCGGTCAGTCGCATATGGTCGGTTGACTTGTCCTACGTCTGACAAACCGGTTGGGTTCGTAGAACGGGTGCGATTTGCCGTTCTGAAAGCTGGTGCTATCAGCACGCTGCGCGGAATGGTCGGCTCTGAACAATACGAAAGTACTTATGCAGGTTTGCATTATCTACGAGTTATCGCAAGTTTTGGTCGGCTTCTCTCTTTATCTTTCAATATGCCACTTACGTTTCTGCAGATGAGGAGGGGGGCACGATGCCTAGTAGCGAGACGTTGAGCCTGGTTCCGCAGGTGGTGAGCGCATTGCATATTCCACATCGAAGAGTACAATGGATCGCGATGGAAATGTTGCGGTTCCTCTCTACAAAAGGTGTGGCCGGGTCATAATTGCGTCATTTTTTTTGCTTGGTAGGAGGCTTACGACTTGTCTGCATAGGGGAACTGCGAGCCCTAATTGTCGAAAGCCTCCTGGGTTTGCTCAAGGACCGACATGCCGGCATACTTTTCGCTGCCAGCACTGTGTTGGGGTTTCTAGCAGCAGATGGTACGTCGCGTCTTCTCTCCGTCGCTCGAGATCCCATGGATGTATTGTGTGTCCGTCGCACAGGATCCGTGCGCGACAAAGTCCTGACAAACGAGACGTTTTGGAACTTGGGCCATGAGTATTATGACGGGTTAACGCTCGAATACGACGAAAAGGGCAGAGGTCCGCGCACAGGTACGTCCCTCACATATCTAATGTCATTTTTTTTTTATTTCCGTCCCGCTTTCTGCTGGACTCGTGACGCAAAAAGCTAATGATACCGCTACAATGCAGGCGAAGTGTACGAATCTGTAGGACGTATGATCAAGGTGATGCAGGTGCCTGAACGCGACGACGCAAGGGACAGGGGAGCAGAAGACCAAGAGGCAGATGAGAGGAGATGGCCTGTGCGCGTGCCGTACGAGCTCGACAAGGAGAATAGGCCAGGAGTGTATTGGGTCGCGACTTTGCTGTGTTGCCCAGCGTTGTTGCTCTGTGGGATGGGACAGCGGATATATCGGGAACTGTGGCAGGAGGGGTAATGTGCAATGTGGGACGGTGCTGTGACTTTTGGTGTGGGTTGACGTACCAGAACAATCTAAACGAGTGGGTTTTCCTTTGGGACCAATAGGCTGCATAGCACATGCCAAAGAACACACTATAAGATGTTTTAGTCTAAATTGCGACGGTTTCATGAGTCATGATATTATATACCTAGGTGCTAATTAGAACCGATTTAGCTTCAATGCGACAGGTAATCTACAGGACTTGTACTGGCCGTTCGAGGATTTCTGTTGTTATTAGTCCCCTCCTTGGCGTTGCATCACTAACTTGACACACGATAACAGATAAATGCGGTATGTGACTTGATCCTCTACGATCGCTCGCGCGAGTCTCTGAGGGAACGAGGCTGGAGAGGGGTGGGAACGTGTTATACGAGAACCGGTACCTATCTGGATGGTTAGATCTATCCCGCTCAACTCGCCTTCGGCGGTACTGAGCAGATATGCTATCAATCAACCGAGCCTCGGGTGTGTCCATTAAACGCTTCTTGACCACGCCGACTACTTATGGGTTTGCCTACGTCAGCTTTCCTA
>JBBPTP010000331.1:5164-18651 GCA_038094195.1 Pulveroboletus aff. carminiporus | reverse complement strand
GCCCAAATTGGTATCGCTTTTGCGATCTGCTTTTGCATAGGTCCACCTATTGGAGCGTACTTTGCCTCTCAGCGCGTTCCAGCTTCCGTGAAAGCATTGGGCATCGAGCTAAACATCTATGCTGTCCCAGCATTGATAACTCTGGCGCTTCTGTGCGTAGAGACCCTGTTTTTGATAGCGGCGCTACCAGAAACCAAAGGTATCCAACACGTCAGTGGCAAGGGTCCATCACAAGCCAACAAGGTAGAGGGACCAAAGACGATGTCTCCAGCAAGAACAGTTCAAGATCGACTGGACCTACTCCATACACTGCGATGGCTTCATTTCTTCTTTCTGGGAATCTTCTCTGGCGTGGAGTTCACGCTAACATTCCTTACATTCGATCGTACGCTGTCTTCCTGCCCAACGGAGTATTGGTGTGACCCGTTTCTCGACAGTCTTTGATTGGAGTAACAGTCAGAATGGGGCTCTTATAGGGTCTATTGGTATAATTAGCGCTCTACTTCAAGGTGTGTACGTGCGTCGCACAATTTCCAGGATGGGGGAGGGCAAAATGGCGAGGCGTGGAGTAATCAGCTGCGCTGTCGGACTCGTGTTGCTCTCCATGGCTCCCCAATTTCCCTTGAAGCACTCTGCCACCGCAGTCCGCCTTCTGCAAATGGCTGCCATCTGTCTCGCCTTCACATCGGCCACGGTTGTCAGCTCACTTACATCACTCGCATCTTTGCAATGCGATGAGGTGACTGATGGGGTCACTGGAAAGCCCATGCAAGAACACCCGCGGCTCTCAAAGGGGGTAGCGTTAGGCGTGTTCCGATCCGCTGGTCAATTAGGACGGGCGATTGGCCCCTTACTCGGTGTGTGGTCTCACAATGGAGTCCGACATCCTGCTGAGCCTGGTAATCACTAAGCCTGTGCATCATACTGGACGTTCGGTCCGTCGGTGACTTATGGCGTCAGCGCCGCGGCGATGGTTATTTTGGCAGCTTTGATGGAATCGGTTGCCGTAGTCCCGAGTACCTCAGCATGATTATCAACAATTGACCTCATATGATGGTCATGGGAAGGTGGCTTTCACCATGTTTCATATTAAAAAAGTGGTGGAACGGATAGGTATACGGCCCTTGACGTAAATGGACGTGGATTTGAACACGGGCACCCTGAGACATAATAAACATGCGCGAAGAATTCTTCCAAATAGATCCACATGCTATCCACTTATTTTAGCTGAAGCAACAGGATTTAGTAGGGTTGTAAGATATCTGGTCCAGCAAGCAAGTAATATTCTGTTGTAACGGTGACTATGGCTCTGCTGAGGTTTCGACGTCGATGAGGGTCTGCGGTGATGATATGCGGCTCTCCATGCGGGATGACTGTGAGCTCCCTTGATGAAATGAGAGATCGGCTTCCCCTGACATGGCTCCCATCCTGCCAGCGTCGGGAGGATAGCGAGTCTTCTCTGGGGGGAGCTGAGGACCAGGCTGCGGCGGTGGGCTACGTGGGATAATGTCTGCGCCTTGCGACTGAGTGAATATTGCAGGAAGAAAAAACAATACTCCGCGCGAACGATGCCGTCTGTGACGGGAAGGAGATCGTGAGGAAACGGCGCTGTCGCGTTGACTCGTAAAAAACGCAGCTGCGCGATCCCTTATGCGGTACACAGTATTGCGAAATGAGGACGATCCACGATGAGCCGTCGTAGGGAAGATATCGATGCTGGATGAAACCTCAGAGGGAGCAGGAGAATCTGAACGGATGTCAAATGGAAGCGGGAGAAGCGAGACATGCTCTTCGAGTTGGGGAAGAGTCGAACTTGATGGAGAAGACGGTTGTGTCGGAGCGGCTGATGGGGGCAGGAAGGACCAACGCATATCAAGGTGCCAACGGCCATTGCGCTGAGTCCATCTCGGCAATAGTACATCATATCCACCGATCCTTCGAAGACTGTACTTTCTCGAGTTGCTCGGCACCGCAAGACGATACATGCCCCACAGCAAGACGACCAAGCCGAGCCACATCAAGGGTTTGCCCCAGTGGCTAAGGAAGTCAATGAATGGGGCGTCGTCCGCGTGCCAACTGCTTCCGTAAAAATGGGAGAAGAATGAATGTGGCGCCTCTCCAGGCTTGGCGTTCTTGCCGTAGAGTGATTTGGGCAGAATGCGTACGTCTCCAGGTTCGCTGGGCGTAATAGGGTGAGAAGAGGTATAGATGCTATACTGAGCGGATAGAAACATGGGTCCGGTTGAAAACATGACGGTGGGATAATTGAGGAGCCAGTCATGATCAAAAGTGACCAGGTTATGAATAGTTTGCGCAAAGAAGGGGTGCCCCTTTTCTGCGAAGATGAGGTCGTTGGACACGCCGACAGGGATGGTCTTTGGGAGAATGACGGGATACACCAAGAGCGGATCGAGAGGTCGCAAGCAACCGATGTCGAGGTCGAGATAAATGCCCCCGTAATGGTGTAGGACGAAGTAACGAATCACGTCGGCGCGCTGTATGACGTATTGGTAGTCGTCAAAGGTATCAAGAAACCAAGGATAATGTTCTGCAATGAACTCGCGCGAGCTGGCATCCGTCCATAGCATGTACTCGCTGGGCCGCGAGTATGAGACAAGACGCGTGCGTGAAGACGAGAGAGACGTACTAGTCGGACATCATGTCACGACAGGCTTCTGAGATGTCTTTCCACTTTGGAGGAAGAGTCTCTGACTTCCAGGTCTGGTGAAGGATGCGTGGAATGCGCTCTACCAGACCGTGCTGAGTAGCATTCCAGCGTGTTGAGTTGTCGAGGATGGGGACGTCGAGGTCGGAGAGGTAGGCGGCAGTGCTTATGGCAAGATAGTAGGACACGGAGGAGAGGACGAGGAGAGTGCCGACAAGGACGAGGGCGAGGAGGACGAGGGCGATGTGGAGTGCGCGTCTCTTCGCCATGCGAGTCGATGGTGTGAGACAAGACGGTTTCGTTGACAAACGCTAGCTATTGTAACACACGCCCAGCCTGTTCAAACACGCGCCGCATATACACCTCCACAGCAGGCACAGACTCCTGAAGACCCCCGCCGTCCTCCCACATGTCCCCAATCCTCCCCAGCGTGCTCAGTGCCACCTCCCAGTCCCGTCTAGACCAGTCCTGGCCCCTCCTGGCCCCCCTCTCATACGGCCGCATCAGGAACACCTCCACGCGCGGAGACGAACGTGGACAAGCCTTTTTCGTGTTCAGGAACTCCAGCGAATCTGACGCAGTCCAGAACATCAGCTGTTTCCGCGTGTACGCCGGGGCGTGTCTCGACATCATCTCCGCAGTTCCAAACTTCTCTGCTTCTGCGCCCGCAACCTTGACCACCAGCTCTCGCAGTAGCTCACTAAAGTGATCGATTACCTGCAAGTGGAGTAGGTCAAGTGGATGATTAGGACGGACGAGCTCCGTCACCACCGAGTCGTCATCAATATCCATCCCATCGTCATCCCTCTCCACACCAGCAGCGTCCCTACGGTAACTTGGGAGATGTCCGCTAAATCGGAACATAGCCGCTTCGGGGCCAAAAACAGTCAGCGCGATATCCCGACTGCAGAACGATCCTTGGTCAGGAAACAACGTCGGGATTCCTGCCTGCCTTTGTCACACCCAACCTTGCTACTCTAACCTGCCACGTACCAGCGCTTTCAGCCTCCACGGCCAAAAGTTTGTCTTTACTACATAGGAACGTGCGGCGCTGTCGAACCCGGAGGAAGTACTGGCAACAGTCGAGTATCAAGCCATCGTTTTCTCTTCCTGTACCAAGCTCCCGTGGACCCGGGTCAGCGGGGCCACTCGTAGACTTGAGAGATCGTACATACCTCCCCCTGTTCTTTCGTTTTCCAATTGCCAGACGGTTTGCAAGTTTCATCCAGGGCCTGGCCCTTGACACTTCTCCTCTCCTTGACCTTCCTAAGCAGCCAGGTAGACGCTCGTCGTGCAAACCAGGACAAATTATCGCGATTCTTCTGGCTGTTGGGTAGAGAACAAGTCAGCTGGCATCGAGTGTAACAGGTAGCTCATGCTACGCACACGTCGAGTTCGTGTATCACAACCCCCGGGACGATAACCAAGACTGGTAACTGTTGCTGTTCAGCTTCGGACACGAATGCCTGTATAGTATCAAGAAATTCCAGTAGTATATTCGTATCGAGTACGATGATTGCCAATCGTTCGGTCAGCGGGACCTCAATAAACATGCACTTGGATAAATCGCAGATCGGGGATCTAGTTGGCGGACACACCTGCATCTCAATGTCCATGTTCGCGATGGATCTAAGGGTGCCATCGAGCTGGGTCGTCCCTGCAACTGTGGCACGTGGCCGTCTCCATGGAGAGGGGTGAGCAGTACTACTCACCCTCGTGCGTTCCGTCAAGCATAGCCAAAAGATTGTTCCTTGAAGACTGCTTTGCGAGGTGTTCAACCTGTTGTATGAATCATTCGCGCCGAACCAACACGGCGAGGTCGAGAGGTACGTCGGGTTAATATTTTCTCTAACACGTCTTGAAAAATAATCCGATATTGATATTGTATTGCCAGGGCGCAAGTGCAATAATACAAATGACTTAACGACTCATGCTTATGAATAAACTACTCTAATAAAAATGTCAGACTGATGGCACAACTCAGGAAAGAGCGAGCTTCTTCATAGGAGGCGTACCGTCCGTCTCTTGGACCGGGTAAACGTCGGAACTCTGATCGTCATTGACAATCTTACGCTTGAGCGTGGCACGTTTGGCATTAGGCGAGGGAGATACTGATGTCCGTTGATTGCTTCCCTTCGGAGGCGTTGAACGGATACCGGCCACCTCTGGTGTTCGCGAGCGACTACGACCTGTACTATCTCGCAGCCGCGTCGCGAGGTTCTGAGTAGATGTTATAGCTTCTGAATGACACGTAGCATGGTAAATCTATACCCAAAATTACTAACAGAAAAAAGTGGAGAATTTCAGATGACATACCCTGTCGTCTCTTTTAACAGCATTCCTCCATACCCACTCTTCATCATCTTCCAAGAACTCAGACTTCATGGTCTCCTTACATATTGGACATGATATTGACTTGGCCTCATCACCTGGTGGAACCACGACGAATTGTGAACGAAGTTCAACATCACGCTGTGCGGCCTCAGCAGCTGCTATCGCCTTCGAAGAACTGCATCTTGAGCCATCCGCCCGATATTTTCCCTTCACGTCAGACGTTCCTTCACGAAGCCAATCCTGCGTAGTATTGCTTAGCTTCCAGTACAACCCAAGGTGTGAAACATTGCCATACCTCAAGACTGACGAACCAACTCCTACTGTGTCCACGACCCTGATTCTGACTAACTTTCCTGTTTTGTCTAAAGTGCATGTCTAAATGATCGTCCATTGCTTTCTTTCCTGAAGCATCGTCACCAAATCGCACGCCACACTGCTTACACTGAGCGGGGAGTCGATCGTAGAGGAATGACATGACAAGAGGTCGTTTTCTGAGAAAGATGTTCATGTCAAGCAGAGGAATCTAACACAGATGTACAACATACTTAACGATATCCGTAGTAGTGAGTTTAATCTTCTGAGAGAGAACAGCTCTTCTGTAGGCGCGGGAATTATCGCGGCTAAGATTGTTGGAAGGGGGAGGTGTCCGTTCCTCTTCAATATTTAAACCTGCACCGACCGGTGTACTATCTGCGGACACGATCCCTGCCTTCAAAAGGGCGTTGTAAAGGCTCGTTATGCTACTTGAGGGTATCGTTGGGGCCGTAGATGTTGGTGAATTGGCCTGCGCAGACGACATAAGGGCGGGGAGGTTCGCGGACTCCGCCTTATTTGGTTCTAATTGAAAACTGAATGTACCAGTGGGCTGGGTTGAAGAGAGAGTCGGATAAGTTGATTGGAACTGGCGCGCGTAGGTGGGCTGTTGCGGATATGAATACGCGGATGTTGAAGGGGGATATGACAAAGGTGGGGAGGGAGCTTGCAATGCCTGAGGTGGTGCTTGTGGTGCGCGGGTTAGTGATCGCAACTGACTAAGAATCTGTCTTAATTCATCCTGTGAAACACCTGCTTCTACCAGTTTCCGCAGCTAAGACACGGAATGAGGTACAATAGATGAGAAGTCTAAAATCCCTTACTTGCTGTAATACTTCGACATGTTTCTGTGTCGTAACGTCCCAGGGATTGGATTGGAGAGCTCTCTCCTTCTGGCCTAGGGTGAATTCGAGCTCGCTAAGGACCTGCACCTTGGAGACCTACGCAACCCATGATAGTTTAGCGTCGGCTGATTCACAAGAAATAGGTATACTCACGTCCGTCGATGAGGTAGAGTCACCGCCCCAAACACCCCGTTCGATTGCGAGCTGAGTAATGACACCAAAGAGTTCCTTACCACTCGGTGCACCAGTCCTCCAAGTAAGAAGCATCTCTTCCATTTTGCTGCGCGTTGCCTGGTCCACCTGCTGATAAGTGTCGAGGAAAAGGGGTATAACGAACGGCGCAAAATGGCGCGCATACGGATCGAAGACATTCTTCGAGATTGCATCAAGTAGATAGAACGTGGGCAGCTTCATCCAAGGAGGGACCTGATAAGGGACAAACCAAAAATGGAATGATGAGTCAGCTACTTGGCTGCGGAGGGGAAGAGCGAAACAAGCAAAAACATCGTGTTCTACGGCAGGAAGCGGCAACATTCTCATGGGCTCGCCCCCTTCATACCGCTGTCAGCAGCGGTGCCCTTCAATGGGGCGATGAGAGGTTATCTTTGCTTAGACTACATGATGAGGTCTATGTACATAGTTTGCAAGCAACAGACCACTCTGCAAAGCGAAGAGACGCTCGCCCACCCCATGCGCTGTGATCAAGTAAAAATTTCATTGCAATGATCGGAGGCTCACCCTTCTGATGTGCGAGTCGATGCACTGTGCAACTACGTCAGCCCATCTTGAGTACTCTTGAGCGAACATGGACAGCGTCTGGATTATCGGCCTGGAGTTAATGGTAAGCTCTGCCAGACGGGCAGTAAAATCACGTCGGAACGAGTTGGGATCCACATGATAAATCGGAGGGGCAGGTAGTGGTGGCTGTTGGTAGGAGTATGCTGCTAGAGCAGACTGATAGCCTGGTGCTGGATACGTGACTTGCCCGTAGGCGGGAGGCTGAGAGTACATCGACATGTCACTTCAAGCTTATAACGCCGTAAGTCCTTGCCAGTGTTACACGAGCTTTACCTAGAACCGCCGAGCGAGAAGACACTGAATTTAATATTTTCACTTAAAAGTGACGGTGGCCGGAGCTCCCAATGAAACAGTGATGGTGGGTGAAGGTAGAGAAGCAAATGGCACTGCGTTGGTTTGGAAATCACCGCTTCATGATAATTTGAGCTCCGACCGCGAATAGCCGCTAGCCTCCCGCACTGTGGAGTACAGCGTACCAAGCTCAACGACCTCAAGAACAACGGCAACCACAAAGTAAGTCGGTTTCTTGGTGTTCGACGACGACGTAGTCTGTATCATCATGATTTTGGTGGCGTGGACCTCATTTCATGTATCCCGCCACCACGAAACTGATGGATTCCACCTACCACCCGAGGATGACTTGTCGCTAATCATCCTGCATCTTAGATGCGGGACATCCTCAAGACTGAAGAGCTCGATGTTCCTGAGGGTGTCGTCGTCGAGATTAAGTCTCGCGTGATCAAAGTGACTGGCCCACGGGGCTCGCTCACGAAGAATGTCCGCCATATCGACATGGATATCCGAGCAGTTAAAGCCGGCAAAAACAAGACAAAGGTTATCCTGGCCGTCTGGCAAGGGGGGCGCAAGCATGTTGCTTGTCTCAACACTATCAGGAGTCTGATAAGCAATATGATCATTGGAGTCACGAAGGTCTGTCACTGTCATTCGTTTATGCGCCGAATGAAACACTGACGTGACGACTAGGGCTTCCTCTACAAAATGCGTGCAGTCTATGCTCACTTTCCCATCAATACCATCATTCAAGATAATGGACGAATGTTGGAAATTGTGAATTTCCTAGGGGAAAAGGTGCGTCCGACGAAAACTGCTTTGAGACGTGGAAAAAGAATTTGCGACAGGCTGTCCGGAAGGTCGATATGTTGGATGGCGTGACGATAGCAGAGTCGAAAGCACAGAAGGACGAGCTTATCCTTGAGGGCAATGACATCGAGAATGTCTCACAATCAGGTATTCCAATGTCAAGATGCATGATCTGGCAGCTGACAAACTCTTGTAGCCGCATCAATCCAAGGTAGCTGCAGAGTGCGGAACAAGGATATCCGTAAATTCCTTGATGGTATCTATGTTTCGGAGCGGACGACGGTGATCACGGAGTAAGACCGCACGGGTTAGTCGCCCCATGTTCAAAAAACCACGCCAAGTATGCGGTAATTTCTAGCAATTCTGTATGGTCACGCATGCCATGCTAGTTCATTGTTCTACCTGCATGACACATTGACAGTATGAACCGACTACTTCACTGGAAGTTCAAACGCCTACGGAATAAATGGAATCCATGTGCCAACCTGACGCCGATAGATCTCGTAATTGTTACCGAAGAATTGCACCAGCGCCTTTTCTTCAACTGTGGGAGATGAGTAGCAGACGAACTGACAAAGCAGGAGACAGACCTCGTGTGCGTCGGTAGAAGAACCTCCAAAGGATGATAGCGAAACCTATGAAACTGACTGGGTTTTGTAATACCATCTGCGTACCCAGGGCCCAGTAGAAGAAACCAGTGTAGGAGGGGTGACGGAACCATCTGACGTGACGTTGCATCAAAATCAACTAAGGTTGATATCAAAAATGTTGGCCTACGCGTATATTCCGTTAGTGACTAGTTGATGGGAATCCCGTTTGCGGAGTGCGACTGAATGCGAGAAATTTGTGGATGCATGCATCATTGCGATTGTCCTCAGCGCCTGTCCAATAGATACTAGGAGGACACCTGTCGCATTTACTCAGCAGAATGCTACAAGTCATTTCATGAGTGACGCACCAATGGCGGAAATGTATGTGTGTGACTTTGACGAGGGAGAAACGAACAGGGTTACAAGATATTCTATGAGTGCAGCGGCATTTGCGACATGGTACGTTGCACCATTCTCAAGCAGGAACGCTAAAGAGAGGTCAGGGATGGGGTCAGGTGTTCCTAGGGGTTACAACGCGCTCACAGTCCACGCTACACTTTTCTAAATTCCAACCAGCTGTGACCGCGAATTCGCCCCAATGGAAAGCTGACCACGCTGCTACGAAGAAGCCGAGCTGATATGTGGCCCACCAGTGCGATGCGAAGCCTCCTTGTAGGAAAAGGGAAAACCCAAGGGCAAAAGAACCCCCGAGCAGGAATGATATCGTGGAAGCTGCGAGTGGAGTGTTCGGGATGCTACCATGTGGCTCTGTTTCCGTAGGAATTGTTGTCAGGGGATGTGACATGGTTCTGCGCTCCTGTATACGTCGTTCAAAGACATCCTCTTGGATGTCCTGCATGGTAGCGGATTACTAGCACGTAACAGGTCAATACCTCCTTCCTTGCCTAATTAGGAACTCATCGGCTCTGGCGCATAATGCTGCATTGGCACTTCCCCCGCAGATGTAACACCCTGCTCGCGCTCCGCTTCTTTGCATCCGTGGCTCGAAATGAGACTTCTGAAACCAGGAACATGGCACTTGTAGCTCACATTGGTACGTGCTGGCGAATCTGACGCGATCGCGTCTGACGTCTCGCACAGACTCTGGTAAAACGACGTTGACGGAATCCATTTTGCACAAGTCGTCCTATATCTCATCCCCGGGCTCTGTTGACAGCGGAAGCACCACCACTGACTTCCTGCCTGCCGAGAGGGAGAGGGGCATAACTATACAGTCTGCAAGCATACCAGTCAAATGGAAAAACTGGAATTTCAATCTTATTGATACTCCAGGCCACGCCGACTTTGGGATGGAGGTCGAGAGTGCTAGTCGTGTGGTTGATGGCGCCGTCGTGCTAATAGACTCCGTAGAAGGTGTCGAAGCGCAGACGAAGGGTGTATGGAGGCAGCTATCCAGGTACGTATATCATAAATTCGTTTTGGCTCCATACCAAAACCATTATCACCGTTCTAGGTACAACGTGGCTACTCGCATGCTGTTTATTAACAAGCTTGATCGACCGGGTGCATCTTTTAGATCTTCATTGCTATCTATCTTAACCCACAAGTTGCACGCCAACCCGCTCACAATTACACTCCCATTGGCATCCATAGATCCAGAAAATTATTCTCGAGCGGAGCCTGGCATCGAAGGATTGGTGGACCTTGTGAAATGGGAGCTCTGGACGTGGACAGAAAATGGGAGTCACATTTGTCGGCCCCTTCCGTTGGCAAAAAATGCCTCAGAGTTCGTGGAGATCTTCCCGATCAATCACCCAATTCTTCCACACCTAATACCTGCGCGAACAGCACTCCTGGAGAATCTTGCGATGTTCTCCGAAGGTCTTATGAGCCGACTCCTCAGTCTCCCACCAGACCCGTACTCCTACCTACAAGTTCATGCCACGGAAATAATACCTCATCTGCGAAAGGCAACCATCGAGAACCGAATCCTCCCTGTGTTATGTGGTTCTGCTATCAAAAGCATCGGTACCGAGTTGGTCATGGACTACGTTGGTCATTTACTCGCGAGTCCTCTTGACGTGCGCTTGCAAGTTGAAGCTCCAGAAGCTCCGGTGCGTTTGTTGGCTTGGAAGGTTGCTTGGGACAAACGAAAAGGTTGGATGACATTTGTGCGAGTGTATTCGGGTAAGCCTATGATATGCTAAGGGAGCTCCATTCCGATGCTCTTGTTGGCTAGGGACGCTCAAGCGCCAGAGGACCATGTACAACATCAACACGGGTCAGAAAGAGCAGATTTCAAAACTTCTTCTGCTGTATGCCTCGGAAGCACAGGAAGTAGATTCTCTTCCATATGGCTCCGTTGGAGTCGTTCTCGGCCTCCGGAGCACTCGCACAGGGGACACTCTTGTTGATATGTGTGACCTAGGGAAACTTCATTCCTCTCAAATCTCACTACGGGGGGTTGCACCACCTCCAGCCGTTATGTCAGTATCAGTCATACCCAATTCCCACTCTGATCTCGACCCGGTCCAAGAAGCCATCCACTCACTGATTCGCACGGATCCTTCAGTCCGCATGGATAGTCAAGAGGGCCAAATCCTCGTCCATGGCCTTGGCGCCCTACATTTAGAGATAATCGAAGGTCGTCTGAGGAGCGAGTGGGGCGCTAAATTCGAGTTCGGTAGTCGTCAGGTCAGCTACCGAGAATCAACGAATTCCGGCATCTCCGCGCGACTGGAAGAGTGGTCAACAGAGATCCGTGGGAAAACAATGACCGTCAAGATTGCATTATCAGTAGCACCCCTTGGAGAGGATGAACAAGGTGATCCAGCATTCGATGGAAATCTCGTTTTGGATGCCCGAGGCCAGCCGCTCAAGGCTCCTGACTCATATTCAAGCCAACTTGATCCATTAGCGAATCTTTCTCGTGGCATTGCAAGCGCCCTCTCCAGTTCCCCACATACTTCCCTCCCGCTATCACATGTCAAGGTTCAGGTAACGCAATACGTTCTTCCCCGTGAGGCGCCGCCATCCATTCTCGCCGGTGGAAGCTCGCACATATTACGTTCTAAGCTCAGGGAGGCAGGAATGGGACCCATCTTTGAACCTTATATCAACCTCAAAGTTTCCGTCCATGGGAATGCCCTTGGCAAAGTTGTCAAAGACATAACAGAGAGTGGGGGTGAAATCCTTGACCTCGCTAGTTTGTCAGTAGCAGTTGACGAGGACGTGGACTCATATCCCCAGGACGGATTGTATATCCCTTCCGAAGAGCTTTCCCCTTCCTCAACTTCCCTCGGGACATCTTTATTCGCATCTACCCTGCCGCTGGCAAAGCGAACGATCTACGCCGTTGCACCACTGGGTCGAATGCTCAATTATTCGACGCGTTTGCGCGCGCTGTCGGGAGGTCATGGTAACTTCGATATGACAAACGCGGGATTCCGACAAGTAGCAGAAGCACGCAAGCTCGAGATATTAAAAGAGATCGGACGCGCTTAATACGTACGAGAGACATTTTATTGCACAATACCATCCTAGAACAACTCCTTTACTTCATCTGCATCTCCAAAGAGTACTGCCCCATCCATATCGTCATCATCGTCAGTAGCAATAGCATGCATGTGGTTCGCCGCGTTGAGTGTTTGACTGAAGTTCATGAGCTCGTCATCACTATAATTATCCTCGACCCTTAATACTGCATCACAGAAGAGGGGCACAGAGGCGAGATTCCTTTCTCTTGCAGAGGATGCTTCATTCAGTTCCCCGTCATGCTCCGGAAGGAACAGTGGTGTTTTCACCGTCTGCCCTGTTATAACGGATGGAGGAGGCGATGGTCCCAAGCCTCCGCGCTGAAGTGACGTCCCGAGATCCACCGGCTGTGGTATAGTTTCCACGCGGAGGGAGGGCCACGGCTCGACAACTACGCAGAGACAATGCCCGAATATGGGCAAAGATTGGTATTTGAGCTTGAGAAGGGGTTTTAGTTTTTGCTCTTCTTCTTCGACAGGAAGATCGAGGTCTGCCGTATCTGGCGAGAAGCTCGATTGCTCGTTCGCGTTTCTGGCAATGGCATCTCCATCTTCGACAACGGGACTTAATAGGTCAATTACTGGCTTCTGTGCGAGGAGCTTCACTTACACGCCGAGACTTTCAGGGGGAAAGGAGCTCATGGCGACATCCCGACCGATCTCCTCTACCCCGTTGCCATCGTCTCCTTGGCACGTATTAGTGAGGGTGCGACGTTGCTTTCGTATCGGACGAGGTCCTCTCGGGATGGAACCAGTGTCGTCTATGCCTTCTTCACTGTCCTTTCCGGACCATTCGTCCTCGTCGGAGTGGCTCTGGGAAGAATTATCCTTTCGTTTAGACTTGGCACGTTTGCGCTTGCTCTGCTTAACAGACACTGGCGTTCTTAACTTTTTCCTTTGGGAATTCCAATCCGCAGATCGAGGAGAAGCGGACTTGGTAACTACTTCTGGATGAAGGGGTGCAGCGACGAAATATCTGGACTAAGCATCTCATCCAATTTTGAAGGCTGTCGAGTCGACGCGTTTACCTACCTTGAAGAGAACTGAATGTGGTTCGGTTTTCCGAAAGAAATAAGCAAACTGGTAAGTTTCTATTGTATAGCGGTACTGATGAGCAAGTGGCCAAACCTCCGGCAAAATGTATACGGACCTCCACGGTGAACCTCAACAGTTCCTCGTGTGTTACCAGGCACGGTTCCTGGACCAAAGTGAACATCCTTCTCTGCTTGAAGTTTGGGGACGATTCTGCGAGAGTTGCTCGATTATTTCCGTGCGCCGTAATAGTAAGCGTCAACGCACAATGGCCTCAAGTCCACAAGCACATGCTGTAGGACTACATCTGACATCC
>JBBPTP010000329.1:0-14021 GCA_038094195.1 Pulveroboletus aff. carminiporus | reverse complement strand
GGGTACATGCAAGAATAAAAAGGCCGTCAGAGCTCAACTCGAGCCTGGGTAGCTTCGAAGAGGTGGCAAACCTTCCTGCCGTTCGAAAACTGCTAAGTAGCCCAGAAGCAGTGAAAGCGCTGGATGAGGTCCAGCAGCTGATGCAAGAAAAAGGTTCGTATCTGACGCCATTTACTAATGACGCTAATCGCAGGCAATCATGCAGGCGTTGACCCAACAACTGGCCCGACGACGATGCAGTTGTTCCAGCTCTTGTCCAGCGCGGAATTCCGCAAGGCCGGTAAGAAGCTCAAGGACGAATTAGAGAAAGCCGGAGTCGATTTAGCAGACCAAGTGAGTTGAAAGGACAGCTGACAAAGTTTAGTTTCTACCCCCTGTTTACAGGAGCTCTTGAGTGCGTGGAAGAATCTGCAGAAGAAGGCGGGCGATTGACTAGCTGAATCTTGCCGGAATAGCCAACGGTCAGGACTAGTTAGAACCATAACCCAATTGGCCGAAGGAGACTTGCTTGTCGGGAGAAGTCTTACGTTTATGTAAATACCTAACGAGATTTGCTCACATCACCATGGACACTGAATCGTCATCGTCACCAACCGAGGCACCTGAGCACCCACTTCCTGCTACTCATTTCTATTCAGTCGAGTATCCAGGTTACGTGCAACATTCTTCTGTCCCTTTAGCAGTTCGCAACCTCGGTGGCACGTCTAAACTTGAGAGTGCGTTCAAGCGCACCGCCGTGAGGAGCGAAGCACTGTTGGAACTGAACCTCCGCCATGGTAACCCTTATGCGCATCCAATACCAGGAGACATCGTCGGGACGAGCAATATTTTGCTCAGGGTCACAAAAAGGAAGCGTCGGCGGGTGGACGACGATGGTGTCGTTGGAGATTACATTGCAGAACCCTTGGGTGTCGTTTTGAAGACCGCTCGATTTCGCAGTGAGTCCGAAGATTGTAATTGACATGATATTCACAGCGAAGGCAGCCATGGCGGACTATCAGTTTCAACCCGATATGTCGGACCCCATCGCTCAGTTACGGCTGGCAATGGACAAGATGGACGGTAGGCCAAGTCAGGATGTCCATAGGAATCGTGCTAATGTCAAACTGCTGGTCGGAAGTCGACGCCATCAGGCAGTACACAATCCCTGAGGAGAAAGAAGATTATATCCTCTCTTCTCCGCTAGAGGACGATCCCAACATTGATCCCGGCCTTATGAAACATGATGGAACATCGGCTACCCGGAGTAATTTAAGACTCTTTCCACCGCCGATATTCAGCCGCCAGGGCATTCCTCAGAACTACAAGTGAGCCATTCGATCTTGTCTCTACCGCATGAGCTTGAGGTTGGTAGCTTCAAGTCAAACCCTGCCTCAATGGTCGCTACTGTAGTCAACGAAGAGACCGGAGAGGAACGTAAACGACTCATTAACAAGGGTCGTTGGAAGGGATATGGTCCCGCAACGATCACTTTTGGGGATACCAACGTTGGTAGCTGTCTCTCATTGCTCTGTCTTTATCTTACACTCCTTAGGTTCCGGAAAATCCGGTTCCGGCAGTGCAACAAGCCCGAAATCAAGTAAAATCAGAACTCCTCGAACGTGTTATCGAGGTCGTATGAGCCTGTCGCATTTCTTTTGATGTCACGATTAATATGTCTAGTAGTTGGTGCGAGATCGTCCAGTCTGGACACGTGCTGCCTTGTACAATCAATTCAGCCCCGCGGAGGTTAGGGAGATACACAAGTATGTCCTTCTCTACTTCATTTGTCGTGTCATCTCACGCATTGCAGTTCCAAGGTCTTGCTTCCTCTTGTTTGCTATACCTTCCAGGATGGTCCCTGGCGGGATACTCTTATCCGCCTCAAGTACGACCCAAGAAAAAGTCCCGAAGCTCGACTGTAAGCACTCACTGAATGAGCGTCGTTCACTCGCCTCACAATCCGACAGCTATCAGCGCATCTATTTCCGCAATGCAAACCATCCAATGTCAAGGGTCTCCATCGTCTCCCGGAGACAAGAAGGGAGATCAGCAGCCGCATACATTACTAGGTCTGTCGAACAAGAAGAAGCGATGGACGTCGAACGGCGGTGACTAATACATTTCTTTTACCCGGACGATATATGACCTCCTTCACCAGCAAGTCGCACATATTCGACGGTGTTACACTCACCAAGGAAACGGCAGCTTTCCAGCTCTGTGACATACATGACCCCATGTTGAAAGATATGATTGAAAGTGAGGAAGACTTACGTGAATCATGTGATGTATGTATCATAACCTCTGCTGTGCTCCCACCTTGACCACACTTCAGGAACGAGATGGGTGGTATAGCGCGCACGCGTTCGAGAGGATCAAAATTATCCTCCGTCACAAGTTCTTTTTGCTACTGCAAGGTTATGTCGCCACTCAGGAAGAGTGCGAAGCGCTACTTGAGGAAGGGGCGACGGGGAAGAGAGCGCAAACTACACGAGTGAAGAAACTCAAGTATGGCAAACACAACATGGCCAAGGGAGCGCTTCGGCCGGAAGATGCAGCAGTATGTTTTGTAGGGTCATTCTCACTACCGACACCTATCTTATTTTGCGTCGTCTTCAGGCCGCGAGGTTGCAAGCCGCTCTTGAACGTAATGCAAGGAACTTACAGGCAAGTCGGAGGGAAAAACTAGGCGATTATTCTCTTATACCAGAATCCCGACCATAACGGACACTGGTATTTAGAATGCAATGCTGCTTTTCATGACCTATGTCATACCGCATAGTCAAATGGATACATGTATCGAGTGCAATCTACACGCCTGCGATAAGGGCGAAACGAACCACTGGGATCATGATGAACTCTCTTTTTGCTCTGCGCGTGCTTTTCGCTGACAAGGTATAAGATAAGCCATGATCGGTAAAAGTTGAGCGTACCGATCCAACGAGTGCATAAAGTGCATTCTTGCGGAACTGCAGTACAAGATAAGCGTCGCTATTCTAGGTAATGAACGGACGAGATTAGCGCACCTTAGGTTCAACCTATACAGAACAAGCTTTAACGACGAAGTACATGTTTACAGCAAGTACTAATACGCACCCCCTTCAACGAGCGCGTTCGGTTGGTTTGTGGCCTCTTGATGCCATTCCGGTGGGCTTTGCGGTTCTGATTGTGGTTGGTGTGACTGGTGGTGGGAAGTTAGTCTGTATTCCAGGTAATCGGGGAGATGCGCACTTCTTGGACTTGGCCATAGCGTCGACTTGAAGACTCGGGGCTGCGCACCCACCCACTATTCCACCTCTTGGGTGGGCAACCTGTGGCTGAAAAACTATGCAGTTCGAGCTCGGCATATTCCGGAACAGCTACGGAACACTTGGTCCGCTTGAGGATCTTGGAGTCTTGAATCAGTGAACAGTACATAGACGCTCACTACGTGGGTCAGCGCACCGCTGAAAAGTACGGATGATGAAATATTTACTCCTTCGAGGCATGATAAGTGAACAGTAGCGGGTAAAGCGCTTCTCCACTTTGATCCGCGTTCCCGCACGTCCCGGCCCCCGAGGAGGAAACAGCAACAGATAGTGAACCATTCGAGCGTACTGCATTTCTGGGTACCTTCGAGAGGACGTGGCCGTGTGCCACCATATTTTCCAACCACTGAGTTGGAATCTCGTTCCTTCGTAATTAGGCCTTGTGTTGCCTCACTTCCGAGTCGCCGCATATATGACGTCCTCTACCGTCTAACGCTTGCCTCGTGGTACTTATTGTCTAGGCGAGCTTGAACGAAGAAAGACCGGCCTTGGGAATGATCATCGATCGGCTGAATTTTTGCATGAGACGCCCTCGATTGAAGCAAGACGTTTCGGAAGCGTGTCTGCATTCACTGTTCCGCGCCCAGGACAGCTATCTTCCTAACCCAAACTGAGGACGAAGGCATGCTACTCTGATCAGGGGCGATCAGTTTGTTGGTTCGTTCTGAGTCTCCATGTCCAATCGTCGGCCGAGTCGCCAAGATCGGCCGAGGCTGTTCTCCGGTTAAATAATACATTCGCTGACCCGAGTAGTGTAGAAGAACTCTCTCCACTTCACTGTTCTCGTCGCTGTCGACACCAACTACAATATCATGCCAGGCCCCGTCGCTGGACCCCGCACTCTGTACGATAAAATTTGGGATGATCATATCGTGTGAGTGATAGTCACACACATTGTTATTGGGCTCATTCGCCCTCAGCGATGTTACGGAGGACGGATTGGCCCTTATCTACATTGATCGGTATGTGCTTCAGTCTGATGAGGCAGACTCAATAACGAGCCTCGCTCGTAGTCACCTTGTTCACGAAGTCACGAGTCCTCAGGCATTCGAGGGATTGTATGTTTCACGTCTTCATGTCGACTTGCTTGCCCATCGCACTGATAGGCGGACAGCCGGGCGTAATGTTCGTAGGCCAGATTGCACCCTTGCCACTGTCGATCACAACATTCCGTGAGTGATTTGGCACTATCGCGTGGTAGCCAAATTAAATTCACATTTAATACAGCACAATCTCCCGCAAGAACTACAAGTCTGTGGAAACGTTCGTAGCGGAACCTGATTCCCGTGCACAGTGTCTGGCTGTCGAGGAAAACGTAAAGGAATTTGGACTTACATACTTTGGTCTAGCAGACCGACGTCAGGGTACGTAGCCCTCTTCCTTTGCCGACTTCATCACTGAGTGAGCTACAGGAATCGTACATGTCATCGGACCCGAACAAGGTTTCACGGTGAGAAATTGTCCCCGCTCCTCACGCCCCCGTAACAATACGGACTTCTTACAGCTTCCGGGTATAACGTGCGTCTGCGGTGATTCACATACTTCTAGTATGTCCGTTGTGTCGAGTCATTGCAATCGTTAACCTTTTCTTCACATAGCTCATGGCGCGTTTGGCTCCCTGGCGTTTGGAATTGGGACATCCGAGGTCGAGCACGTCCTTGCTACTCAAACTTTACTGCAGCGAAAGGGCAAGAACATGCGCATCACCGTAGACGGTGACCTCGCCGAAGGCGTGAACTCAAAGGACGTTATCCTGCATATCATCGGGCTCATCGGAACGGCTGGAGGCACTGGCCATGTTATTGAATATGCTGGTTCTGTCTTTCGCAACTTCAGCGTGGAAGCTCGTATGAGCGTCTGTAATATGAGTATCGAAGCTGGTGCCCGGGCTGGTATGGTCGCACCAGATGATGTTACCTTTGAATATCTCCGCAGTCGTCCTTTGGCTCCCAAGGGCGAAGCATGGGAACGTGCTGTAGCCTACTGGCGTACCCTCAAGAGCGATGATGATGCAAAATTTGACATCGAAATAAAGGTTAATGCATCAGATATACCACCCACCGTGACGTGGGGCACGTCCCCCCAAGATGTTGTTCCAATCACTGGTTCCGTCCCAGATCCTGCGACAATGACAGACCCCACCAAGCAGGCCTCTGCAGGACGGGCCTTGACCTATATGGGTCTGAAACCGAATACACCCATGGAAGACATTGCGTTGGACAAAGTCTTTATCGGCTCCTGCACTAACAGTCGTATCGAAGATCTTCGATCTGCTGCTCGGGTCGTGTTGGCTGTTGGCCCCGACGCCAAGGTGCCTCCGAACATTCAAGCCATGGTTGTTCCTGGGTCAGGGTTAGTTAAACAACATGCGGAGGCAGAAGGACTAGACATCGTCTTCAAGCGGGCTGGTTTCGACTGGCGAGAAGCTGGATGCTCTATGTGCCTAGGCATGAACCCAGATCAGCTAGCCCCTGGCGAGCGCTGTGCCAGTACGAGTAATCGCAACTTTGAAGGTCGTCAAGGGGCCGGGGGACGGACTCACCTCGTTAGTCCTGCCATGGCAGCCGCTGCAGCCATTTCGGGGAAGCTCACTGACGTTCGGAAACTGCTGAATTCAAGGACAGAGAGTGAAGCACCTCTGCCAAAGCAATCGAGTCCGTACGAGTTCTTGACCGACCCCGTCCTCCCTCCTCCTGAACCGCAACCTCTCACTCACACATCTAGCGCGTCTTCCGTTGAGATTCGTCCGTCTTCGGGCTCTGAAGTTCAGAAGTTTGTCGTTGTGAAGGGGGTTGCAGCACCTTTGCACATGGCCAACGTCGACACGGACATGATCATACCCAAACAATTTCTCAAGACATTGAAGCGCACCGGCCTATCCAATGCGTTGTTCTACCATCTCCGCTTTGACCCCAGGACGCGGGGGAAGACGGATTTTGTCCTAAACCGTACTCCATATGACCAAGCGAGAATTCTGGTCGTCAGCGAGCCGAACTTTGGTTGCGGTAGCTCCCGAGAGCATGCTATATGGAGTCTGTGGGTCTTCCTATCAAGTCTTACCGCCTGGCTCTTAGAGTTGACGACTCTGTATCGCAGGAATGACTTCGGGATCCGCTGTGTCATTGCCCCAAGCTTTGGCGATATCTTCCGGAACAACGCCATGCAAAATGGCATGCTCCCGTTACCACTCTCTCAGGCGGTGTGCAAAGACCTTGCTGCCGACGCGGAGGCGGGTGCGGAACTCGAAGTTGACCTTGAGAAACAAGAAGTCAGACGGGGGAACGGCAAGCCAGCGATCTACTTTACTGTTGATCCTTTCCGACGCCACTGTTTGCTGAATGGCCTGGATGACATTGCGCTGACACTGCAGAAGGAAGACGCCATTGTCGCATTTGAACAGCGCAGGAGCACGATTTGGCCGTGGTTGGATGGGTTTGGATACAAGGGAAAGAAGATCCCGGTTGTCCCGGTGAAGACGGTCAAGAAGGCGGAATGGTGAAAACGGCAGAACGATGTACTGTACTAGCGACGTTAAATTGCGAATCTTGTACGCGAAAGCTACTGAGTCCAGACACAGCCCAGCGGGTTATTGTGGCAATTTACATGCACTCGAACGAGACTCTCCTCCATCTCCTCCCTCACTTCCCTCCCGTCTTCTGCGTAGCGTCCCCGGGTGTCACTCGGGACTAGAAATTTCAGTCCAACGTACCCCAGCAACTGCAACTACCATGATGAGCCTCACGAAATCTGAGAACCCCTACCCACAAAGGTTCCAGTCCAAGTTGGTGGACACAGACGGTTCACAATACCCACAGTCCATTACTCGCAGGGCCCCACTTCCGTCGAAGCAGACACCGGCGTCAGAGCAACTATATGCCAAGAAAGTACCCCATCGCTCGAGCAAGCCAATCATCAATTGGTTCCAGCGCAAACTCGGTGGGTCGGCCAGAACAAGGAGGATCCCAGATGGAAACAGCTTGAACGTCGCCCCAAAGCCAAATACCAAGAGTCATCTAGGAGCCACAACTACGCCTGCTTCACGACCCAATGGTCGATCCGTCTCTTCTCCTTGGCCGCAAGCGACCCTTGCATCGCAGCGGCAGGGCGTCCTCCATCACAAGAAGGGCGCTCCCTCTTCCGTGTCGCAACGACGTACCATCTCCCTCAACGACGTGGATCCTGAGCACAATCAATCCTTACATTCTGGTGACGATGATAACGTAGACGTCTCCACTCATCGCTCGTCCCTAGCTCGTGATTCGATGTGGTCTCCAGCGAGCGCTCTCGAGGCTGATGAAGACGCATCATTACGTCCTCTTCCCCCCAGCTCTCCCCCGTCGCCTTCGCTTTCTCACTCTTCTTCGTCGTATATATCCCATCCGCGGACGTTTCGCAGCATTGCAGCTAGCACCAAACCTACCACTGTCCTTAGTATCGATCTACCGCCCGCAGGTGTGGCCCACATTGCCCAGGTCCCTGTGACTCCTGTATCACAGATCTCGCCACGCCATCCACTTCATGCTCGTACATCTTCCACTGGTACCAATGGTGGCCTTGTTGGTAGTGGTGGATCTATCACATTTTCTGCCCTCCCACCATCTCCCCAATCTGTGTCGCATCCTGCATCCTCTTTGACACATGCGAATCCCGCTTCATCAAACACCGGGTTGTTAGGATACAATACCCACGGGCTTCAGGCACCGCTTCATACGGCACACCATCCGCGAAATAATCCTCGCCCTTCTTCGCCACCCCTTGACAACGCCTCGGTGCTTACCCTCGCTTCTTCGGCGTATGCGATACCTGGAGCCCGCACGACTATTGGCTCGTTGGGATCTGCGACCCTGTCTGGCCTATTGGGAGGTGGCGACTCCATCTCTCACCTTGGAGGCAGTGTTCTCGGGGACCCAGAGGCTGAGAATATTAGCCAATTCCTTCTTGGCGATGATGATCGTTTAGATGTCGATGGGGAACGGGACGTGGATGCCAGCCTTCGCGCCCTCAGACCTAGGAGCTCAAGGAGAGGAAGCTGGGACAGCGAAGTTAGTGGGTGGAGTGCCAGGGTCCTCGGGAGTGGTCCAGGCATAACTACAGGAAACAAAAGCATGTGGGCGAGCAACAGCATGAAAATTAGCGAACCAGTAAGCTTGGAAGATGGGGACGACGAGAAGGTTAGCGAGAGCATAGTTGAAGGTGGGGTAGGTGCGGAATCGCCGTCGGAGTCTGGGTATCGAGGTGTGCCCCTTGCTAGCAAGCTTGATGGAGATGATGATAGGAATCAACCAGAGCCGAAACGCCGTGAAATTCGAGAACGTTATGAAGGAGACGGGCCCTCGACATTGGGACGGTCAACAGGTGCAGCAGCTTTGAAAGCTCCGTTTGGAGATGAAGACAATTGACCCTCAGGCTTGTACTTGCATCATTGTCGCTTGGCGCCTCCTGTGAGGGTACTGGTACCATCGTCCTTGACATTTTTTTTCTTGTCTTCTCGGGGGCAGAATCAGTTTATTCGAGTATACTCTATGCACCATGGTTATACTTTGCCATCCTTCTTGTCTATTCCGCATATCATACCATGTACTCCTTATTCATACTTAAGTTGGACCCTCGCTTGACGTTCGTTACGTTTTTCTTCAACTCCGTGCTAAGGGTACTGAATGTTGAAACGTTGAACTCTGGCTTAGTACCGCACTTTCTTCAATTTTATCACGGTCTTCTCATCAAATGGTGCTGGCCGAACTCATAGAAAGGATTCGCTCCCAGTTGTCATCGAGCTATTCGCCCAGCGTCCTTCTACAACATATATGGGGACTTGCAAATGATACGCTGCTCGAACTTGGCAAGCTCACCCTGGGGGCAATGTCAGTGACAGGTGCTCTCAGTGCTGGGGCAGGCTGTCCAGACTATTCTGCATATTCGCAAGTACGACTTCATGCTGATAACTGCGTCTGATTGAATGCCTGATAGCGACCCTCTAGACACCACATGGTCACCCTTCTACTGGACCTTTGGGCTTGCCTTACATGCGGCCTGATCCCGCGTGCCGAACGTTCAACAGCACATCTGTGGAGGTAGATCGTGTCCATGTTTCTCTCGGTTCGACGCATAGTCTAATGTCTATCCTGTAGAAAGTTATTTGGGACATGAATGCGCGTTTGAAAGACCCAGATATCGCACGTCTTTTTGAAAATACTTTCCCAAACACTCTGGGTAAGTTCCGACTCGATGAATGGTTCAGATCTCCTTGGCACTGAACGTGACCTTTCAGATACCACTGTGAAATACTTCAGCAAGGTAATGCTGCCAGTTGAAATGCAGGGCTCAATGGTAATTCAGTACACAGGATGAAAACTTGGCCTTTATCATCACTGGAGACATTTCGTACGATCAACTTGTGACATGGGGGTATACCACTGACGTCTTTGTAGTGCACAGTGGCTTCGAGATACTGGAAATCAGGTTTGTCCCTAAATTCAAGACAGACTTAGTGCTCATGAGAGCAATCTAGTTTGCTCACTATCATGATCTCTTGTCGATCGACCGGGAACTTGCTGCCCTCGTCAAGGCTGTCATCAATAGTGAGGCACGGTATATTTCTGAATATCCCTATTGTGGTGCTTTCCACCCCCCTCCAGAGAGCAACTTAGCTCTTTCCCACAATCCCTGGGCTGACCGCGTAGTCGTCAATCCGTGAGCTACATCCTATAGACACTCCACGACAAGGATTTAACCGTATTAGGCCCGTCAACGACCTAATTGTGTTTGAATGCAAGGTTTGTCTCGAACCTCCCTGCTGAGAGGGCCAGAGCACTGTAACTGTTTGTCGTATAGTATGAACTCGACTCACTATGTAGTTTCATCAAATTGTCCGCATCTTACTACCGAGCAACAAGGGACTCATCAATGATGAATACCAATTGCAAGTCTTCTTTTCTACCAAGGACCGATCTATAGTTGCACACACTGAACTCTGCATAGGGCTGTCTGCAATCGATCAGATCTTCCGTGTTATCAGTGAACAATCTCAACCGTCGTTCGACGCTGACTTCAACTTCATCTCGTATTACAACTGGACGGGGCTTCCAGGGTCCCTCGCGGGTTCGGTTAACAATGGCGGCAATGGCGAACTCAAAGGTTATACAGGCATGGTCGGAACTAGCCATCGTCCTTCGGATGATCTGTCCATATACGGTGAGCCCACGACAACTATCTTGGTGCCAAGGCAGCTGATGTGTGTTAGCTTTCCTTACGCCGGCAAATGCCATGCTCAGCGTTGAACTGACCAACTTGGCCACAATACTCGATGATGCTAACATTGCACCTAACGTCAGCGCTCATGCCAAGCGGTGGAGTCAGGTTATCAAAGAAGCCGTTTATAAACATGCTGTAGGCTTCGACCCTGAATTTGTGACCGGTACTAACGAATACTGTTGCGTAGACGATTGGCGACATCTTTGCATATGAGACTAATGGTATGTTCTAGGGATCCCTCGTGACCAAAGTGACTGATTCATGGTTAAGGACTTGGTTCCTTCTATATGATGGATGACGCCAATGTTCCGGTGAGCAAGCCTCCCGATTCGAATGGAATCAATTAATGCACATAAACGCCACCTCAGTCCCTCCTTTCCCTCCCTTACCTAGGATTTCTTGACAGAAATGACCCCATTTATGTCAAGACAAAGAAAGCATTGATGTCCCACCAAAATCCTTATTATGCCAAGGGTCAAAACTTTAGCGGTATCGGGTTAGTGGTCCTAATTTACGACGAACATGGTTTCAACTACTTACCCACAGGGGACCTCACATCGCTGCATGGAACCCGTGGCCAATGTCACAAATTACCAATATATTTGGCAGTGACGACGACGACGAAATCCTGGACTCCTTGTATATGGTTGTCAACGTAAGTTAATACTGTGTCTCATGTTTGTGACCCGAGTAAACATATACAGAGCACGGCAGGACTTGGCTTGATCCACGAGTCTATCGACATTTACAACGGGAGCGAGTATACTAGATCATGGTTTGCATGGGCCAATAGTTACTTTAGCGAGATGATCTTGGATCTTGCTCAGCGGAAGCCCCACCTCTTGTTTGACAGTTGTGAACCTTACATACCTGGACGATAGACATCTGTTCTATGTATTTCTACGGCTGGGGGTCTGTTGCCAAAGGAATGAGTGCAGAACAAATTATGAGCACAGCCACTGATCTGTTGTTCTGTGGGCACTGGGCTGTCCAGCGTTCTCGCCGATGAGGCTCGATTGACGCGTAAGCCAGGACGAACGTTTGTTTCCTCATCCTTCATCTGTCCATCGTCGCCCAGCGCCAAATTCATGCCCTTCACACCCCACGAAATCGGAACTCTCATAGTTGTCGTGCTCAAAGCGGTATGGCACTTGTCCGACCCTCTGACTAACCTTCTGACAGCAAGGACAGAAAAACTTGCCAAATAAACGGCATATTGGGAAACAAGCACCGTATTGCCTGGTGACGTTGAATGAGGAGAAGCGACGAACCAAGATCATCAAGCGCGGTGGTCAACACCCAGAGTGGGACGAGGAGTTCCGGTTTACCATATTCGAGGATGTAGAGGGTGGCCTTGTTCGGTCTGTCCCAGGAAGCGACACTCCCCCACCGCTGCCCCCAAAGAAGAAAGGCCTCAAGAAGATCAAGGGCGGGAACTTTATGAGGCTTCAATGTTATGCTGACGACGCGCGTGATCCAGACTTCATCGGGGAGGCGCTTGTTGATCTTACTGAAGCTTTGACAAAGGGTGAGACGGATGGTAAGTCAAGTGATGTCCATCTTGGTCAGTCTTGTTGACCCTACGTCAGAGTGGTTTACTCTCATGAACAAAGACAAGTATGCCGGTGAAGTCTACGTTGAACTGACATTCTGGTCGAATGTGCGTTATGGGCGAAGTGGTTAAAAGATCATTCTGATCCATCATCAGGAGCCCCCTCCAGAAAAGAAATCCTCTCGGAAGTCGACCGTATCAAACAAGAACTATGGTGGACCCGGATCATTCGTCCCGACAGACAGTACTACTTCGTTGAACGGGAGCACGCGTTCAACGGTCCGCCCCTCGCCGGCTAGTGCAACCCATCAACTTGATTCCTTACCATCTTCCCTCCGTGCCTCTGGTTCCCGCCCTGAATTGTACGCACCTCCTTATGAACAAAGGAACACGACTTCGACTTCGTCGGTGGACCAGATAGTCAATGATTTTGCTGAGCTCGGCGTGGTGGATCATCGATCCCGGGATAACTGTTCAGTCAGTTCACCTTCACCTTCTCACATGTATACCGTCTGATACGCTTTCTTCGCTCGAATTAGACGCTAAGGCCGTCAACATCTACAGGATTTCATTCGTTACCATTGCCTAGTTCACAGTCCTACGAACAGCAAGGTCAAATAGAAGGATCTAGCCTCGTGTACGACAACCCGATTACTCCAACGACCCCGCAGTCTCGCCTTGGTTTTAGTCCTTCCTATTATCCAAGTTATGAGAATGGTTCAGTTTCCAATCATCCCCCGCCGGCCCGGAATCATGGTCCCCGATATAGCATGCCTAACTCGTCATCTGGCTTCGTACCCATATCTAGGTCTCCCAGTTACACGCCAGTATCATACTCTCCCGAACCTTCTACATTCAATGTCGCACAAGGACACTCGTCTCATTCGCCTTCCAATCTGCCTCCACATGCTGGATATTCCCCTCATCACACACATCCTGGCTATACGGCCGTGCCATTAACACCAGCTCCTTTGACAACTGCTCCGCCTCCATTACCACCACCAACTATTGCTGCTCATCGCATGTCCCACTCATTGAGCGCTTCACAAGTACCCGACTACCATCCATATCAATTAACGTCTTCGGGCCACGAACAGGCTGTGCCTTTTCCTACGCAGTCCGTGGAGTATGGTAGTCCACGTCCTCCACCTACCCCAGTTCACTCCACTCCCCCTCAAATGTATCCAACACGCATTCCGGCTCCGCCGTCGCCGCCCTCTGAGATCCCACCATCGCTTGTACCATCCAGTTCCTCCATTGCAGGGTCCAGGCCTTTGCCTCAACCCGGACAATATCAGCGAGATCGTCGCTATTCGGTAGCCGTCCCACCATCCTCGAGCTTCCCTCAACAGATTGGTGCGGGTTTTCCGAGTAGCGGATCTTTTCCTCCTGTTCCTCCTGTTCCTCCACACTATCGTCGGATACCCTCTGCGCCTGGCCGTCCAGCTCTACTCGACTCTGTTAACTCTCGTCCGCCTCCGCTACCCGTACCTCCAGCGCAGGTGCAAGGGAGTATTCCTTCGAGACCTCCGGCATTGCCTCAACCACCCCTTGGATATCATACTGTCCAGTCTGCGTATCAGCCACTACCGCCACCGCCTTCGTTGCCAGACGTCCCACAGCATGCGCAACTCCCTCCGAGCATTCCATCGTCCTTTGGTAGTACCTCGCATTTCCAAGGATCGGCGCACAGACCACCTCAACATTATCCGAACTATGGGCAACCTTTGCCAACTCCTCCCCCTGTTCATGGGGACTGGCAGTAAAATCACTTGTAGTCACGCACTCCAACTGTGTCTTGTCACTCCCATCCACCTCACGCAAATCACGATTACTGCATTAATCATTTTTTCTGGCCCGGAAGGACACCGACCAACGATGGTCTTTCATTTAGAGTGCTGTCTTTCGCTCGTTTCGTCCACTCGTCCCCC
>JBBPTP010000328.1:0-22181 GCA_038094195.1 Pulveroboletus aff. carminiporus | reverse complement strand
CTCCATCAAGAGTGATAATCGTGATGTTGTGAAATGGTGAATAAGTGATATGTGACTATGTGCACATGTGAAGAAGTGAAAATAAAGAGTAATCAGTAAGTCCAGTACTGATAAGATAAAACTTAAGAGTGTCCATGTTCTTAGTCTGTAGTCCGTTTTCATAGTGCTTGTAGCTTCAGTAATCGTAATGCACTATAGCGTAGAGTGCACCTGTAACACTATGAGTGGAACTCCATAAGGCCAGAGTAGGCAGGGATGGAAGGCAGATAGGTAATGTAGGATTAGAGTCAGATAATGATGGGGATGAATAGATGGGAAAGTACGATTTCATGGGACATTCCCATTCAGCATGTCCTGTGGCGAATTTCTTGCAAACTCTGCACTTGGTACGGTGACAGTCTGCTTTCTCGTGGCTTATGTGATGGCAGCTGTGACAGGCCTGATAGTAGTCGGAGTCCCCATGGATAAGGGGTACATCATTTTGGGTGCAGATTAGTTAAGCAAGAGTAGCGAGTTTTTCTTCTTCAGAAGGAGATGAAAGAAGAGCATTGCCATATTCGGCAAGGAGAGAGTGGACTTTTTCACTAACTTTAGTTAGCTCGAGTTGGTGAGCAGTGGCAAGGATTTTTCTATTAACTTGGGAATGGGATTTATGGAGAAGGTTTAGGACTGGGTCAAGATCTGGAGAGGAAGGAAATTCTTCCAGACGAGCAATGGTGGTGGATAAAGTTTGATGGGCACCATAGGCAGCACGAAGGAGGCCAAGGAGTGAATCAGGGTGGATACAACGATCCAAGATCGTGGCTAGTGATGGATCATTGAGAGCGCAAGCGAGCGTGTCCTCATGGGCAGGCGAGCGACAGCAAAAAGTACAAGCAAAAGGAGAAATGGGAAGTTTAGAAGTGGAGATATGAGGCATAGTTGTTTGGATCAAGATGCGTTTGATACTGAGAGAGTGGACAGAAGGATGACATTTCTTATAATCTCTGAGAAGGGTCTGTGCATGGGAGAGGTCTTTCTCTGGAACCTATGAGTCATCTTCTGGAGCATAGCCTTTCCATAAGGAAATAGTGGTTCGAGGGTGGACCTCAATGTTTTAATATCCACTGTATCTCATATTCTTCTTCTCCACCAATAAGGTCAGATGGAGGTTTCAGAAAGTTCAGGCCATGAACAGTATTTTCGCAATAGGGCAATAACAAAGATGCATGGAACACAGGATGAATTTTCCATGTGGAGGGGAGACAGAGTTTGAATGATAAAGGGGATAGGACTGAAACAACAGTAAAGGGTCCTTCTCATTTTGGGGCGAACTTGGGGTTAACGACAGACCGTTTCAAGTTTCTAGCTTCTAGCCAGACTTTATCACCTTTCTTGAAAGGGGTATAGTTGTGATGTGTGCATGATGCCATGACTTGGCAGGCGAGTTCATGGGCAGCCAGTGCTTCAGATCATGTGATTTCAAGATTTTTTAGCCGATCAACGACTGTGGGAATAGAAAATTCTGCAAAGACAGTGGGAATGGCTTTCGGTTCATAGCTGAGCATGAGGTAAAATGGGGATTTGGACATAATGAAATGAGGGTGGTAATCATATGCAAATTCGACATGGAAAATAGATTTGGACCACAAAGTGGAGTTGTTGCTGCAATATATGCAGAGGTACATTTCTACTTCTTGGTTGACCCATTCTGTTTCTTCATCAGTTTGGGGATGATAAGCAGTGAAGAGGGTGAGGTCATATTCAAGGAGATGTCCAAGTTTGAGAGCAAACTTGGAGGCAAATTGGGGGCCTCTATCGCTGATAATTTTCTCATAGAGACCGAAACAAAGGTATACTTTGTGAAAAAAGAGATCTGCTACCCCTTCTGCAGTGATGGTTTTCTTAGTAGGGCATAGAATTACCCCCTTAGTAAGCCTGTGGTCTACCATGACCAAGAGCATATTAAAATCATTGGACAAAGGAAGGTCAGTGATTAAATCACATGAGATTTGTTGGAAGGGGCATGTGGCATGGGACTTGATTGGTGTAAGAGGGGGAACTATAGGGTGAGTATTGACTTTATTTTGCTGGCAGACTGCACAGCCTTCTACATATTTTCGAATATGGTGGGCTAGACCTGGCCACCAATATTCTCATGATATGAGTTGTCAGGTTTTGAGGACACCTGGGTGTCCGGCAGAGGGGTTGTCATGGCAAGATGACACTATTTTGTGATGAAGATCGTCTTCTGGGGGAACATAGACATGATCTTTGTATGTGATTACTCCATCATGGTTTTGTCAATCAGAGAGGCAAGAGCGAAATGGAGGAGAGATCTTCTTATCAAGGGCCTGGAGGGTGGTAATGACAAGGGAATCATTGCCAGATCGTTCAGCAATGATGGAATGGAGAGTTGCACTAGCAGTGCAGACAAACATGGATGGAGGAAGGAGGGTTGTTTCCTCATTATCAGATGCATCTTTTGGGAGATGATTGATGTGTCAGGAAAGAGCATCAGGTCCTGTGAGAGAAGAACCAGAGATATGAATAAGTTTCAGATCATAGTCTGAAATGTTGAGGAGCCATCGTGCTTGATGGTGATTCAGTGTCTGTGGTTGACAGAAATAGATGAGGTTTTTATGATCAGTGAAGATCTGAACTGGGTCAACGGAGCCGATGAGATAATGTCTCCATGCTTTAAGGGCACAGAGAATGGCCAGTAATTCTCGATCATAGATATCATAATTTCTTTCCATGGGAGAGAAGGATTGGGAGAGGTAGGAACAAGGATGCCATTCACCATTGGAATCAGTTTGGAGGAGTATGCCTCCAGATGTGAACTTAGAGGTGTCAGTGGTGATAGCGAAAGGTTTCACAAGATCAGGGAATCGAAGAACCAGTTTCAAGAGGAACATGGTTTTTAGCATCTCAAATGCTTGTTGACATTTGTCTGACCAATTCCAAGATTGGGATTTCTTGGTTAGGTCGATGAGAGGGCGAGCAACTTTGGAGTAATTTTGAATGAATCGCCTATAGAAATTGGTGAATCCAAGGAATGATCAGACTTCTTTGACCGATGAGGGTGTGGGCCATTTGACAATGCCTTCAAGTTTGACTAGGTCCATTTTGAGTCCTTGTTTGTTAACAATCATTCCAAGGTATTCTACTTCTTTGGTGGCGAAGTTGCATTTTTCGAGATGGAGGTGGAGATTTAATTCCTGCATTCATTGCAGGACACGGCAAGTACA
Organism: Pulveroboletus aff. carminiporus; assembly: GCA_038094195.1. Taxonomy (NCBI): domain Eukaryota; kingdom Fungi; phylum Basidiomycota; class Agaricomycetes; order Boletales; family Boletaceae; genus Pulveroboletus; species Pulveroboletus aff. carminiporus. The sequence continues at coordinate 18,951 of JBBPTP010000328.1, read as the reverse complement.
TTCAGTGTGAATATCTTCGTTGTCTAAGAAGATAAGGAGGTCGTCCATATAGATAATGAGCCATCCTTCTGTGATCATATCTCTAAACGAGTCATTCATGAAGCATTGGAATGTGGCGGTGTCAGAAAGATAAGTAGTGTGGTAGGGTAAGTTCCCAGAGGGTCTACCACAAGGAAGAGGTGAAGGGAGCGAGCTATGTTCATCCCTAGAGGGGTCCAGCAAAGGTAGATAGACAAGGAGGGGTAACTAGACGTAGGTCCAGCACTAGAAGGGTCAGTCTGGTCAATTCTAGATTGAAAGCGAAGCAGATTGTATGAAAACCAGTCTAAGACAAGGACCAGATTGAGACAAGCGATGATGATGACAACAACGAATAAAGATATGACTGATAGACGGTGACCCAAATGAAAGGTATATTGCACAAGGCAGATATAGGAATTTATAGTCTGGGTATTTCCCAGGACTGTCAGAAAAAGGTGAAACATATGTCAATGTCAAAGTATTGACAGGTGAGATAGAAATGATAGGAATAAGTGTTGCGACACCAGGACACAAGAAAACATATGGTAAGGTACTAACCATCTCAGTTGCTAGTCCTGAGATAAGTCAGATAGTAGGTAAAGCAGATAGTGTAACTGGATAGTTAGTCCAGGTACGGATAGGACCAGATATGCACAAATAGGGGGTGGATCAGCCTTCGACGAACATAGGACAGGATGGAACGCTTGCATGATGGATGCTAGAGGATGCAGAGTGACCTGAAAGTGGGGAAAACTGAGTCTACAAATGTAGGGAGCTTCAAGCTCCTATAGCGGGAGAGTTTGTCATGCCAAAAAACATGACCATGGGTTCGAATAGTCCTTTATGGGTGAGGAAGGCACCTTTCCATTGGTGTCCATCTTTGATGTGGATGTTATTATATCCCCACCATACATCAAATTTGATAAAGACATTGGCACCTTTGAGTTTGTCGAGGAGGTCGCTGATGAGAGGAAGGGGGTATGCATCTCGAACTGTATGTTTGTTCAGGTATTGGTAGTCTTGACATGGATGGAGTTTTCCATCCTTTTTCTTGACAAAGAAGAATGGGAATGCTTGGAGAGAGTTGGACGGGCGTATTTTACCTGTTTTGAGGTTTTTGTTGATGAACATTTCAGTTGCTTCATGTTCTTCAGGGGATAATAGGTACAGTTTGCCTATTTTAGGCATGAAAGATTCCTTGAGGTTAATTTTGTGGTCGTAAGAGCATGAAGGAGGTAGTTCGCTGACTTCTGGTTCAGTGAAAACTTTGGTGAATTCTTGATATTCTGCCAGTAATTCTTTCTTTGATTTTAGCTTTTCAGCTTCAACTGTGAGTTTGGTGGCATGGGTGATTTTACGAATTGCTTTTGGGGACAAGTAGTGATTGCCTGATTGGGTGGTTCTACAGATGAAGTTGGAGAGTAGGATGCATCTTATTTTTGTCTTTTTGTTTTTAATAGCACGAGCGAGGAGAGCACAGTTTATGAATTCTTCTTGGGTTTCATATTCCATGAATTCGAAGAGAGCAGGTGTAGACTCAGGTTTGACCATTTTATAGGTTGGGGGTGGAAGTTTCTTAGCAAACTTATGTTCATTTGCTTCATAGACAGACTGGTATTGTACAAAAAGGATTTTGGACTCATCCTTTGATTCATTGAGGGATAGAGATCTAGCAGACCAGTCGATGGCAGGGTTTGCTCGTTTGAGCCACAGAAGTCCTAAGAGGACATTATCATCACCACAATCCATGACATAGAAGAGCATTTCTTGAACAATGCCCTAGATATTAACGAAGAGGGTGGTGGTGAACTTGATTAGTCCTTTGGAGTTGACAGAGTTATCCACATTGCAGACTCAGATTTGATTCTTTAGGTGGGAGGTTGGGAGCTGGTGCTTTCAAATGAAGCCCCAGTCAATGCAGTTCATTTGGGTGCCACTATCAATAAGGGTGCGAGTTTTGATGTCTTTGAGCATGTGCAAGGGGACAATTAGTTGAATAGGAATTGTCATATTGGCAGTTGTTACTCATACAGTGGCTACTTTACATGATGAGGAAGGTATTGGCATCAAGGCAATCCTTCCATTTAAAAATCCTTCTTGAAAGACACTTTTTGGACTTCTTTGTTGTCTTTAGAGTTGGAATTGTCTTTGATCTCCTCCAGTTTTGGGAGATTGGCAGGTTTCTTTTCCTTATGGACTTTCTTTTCCATGGGAGAAGTAGAGGAGGTGGTAGTGGAAGTGGATTCGAATTTTGTTCGACATTCTTGGGCAGAGTGCCCTTTGCGACAGCATTTGAAACAAGCTCCAATCTTCCTGAGGTGTTCTCGCTCTTCAGGGGTTAGCTTGGGTGAATATTGGATGGTGTTTATGTCAACATCCATGATGTTGGGGTCTTTCTCGGGTTTGGCATAAGATTTGTAGGCGGAGGTGGATTTCTTGCATTGGGATTCAACAATCCCTTTGGCCTCTTCATATAGAGTTTGGTACTCTTGGACCTTCTTGTACCATTCCTTGATGGTTGTGACATGAGTTGTTTCTCCATACATTTTGAGGACGAGGCTGGTGGGAATTTCTTTGGCAAAGAATTCAATTAGAATTTTATTGTCTGTGATTCCTGACGTGGCAACATGATTCTGGAATTGGGCAATGTAAGAAGTAAGTTCGAGTTCCTTGTTAACTTGGGTGTTCATGAGCCAGGTGATAGATTTGTATGTGGAGTTAGTAGATTCAAAGGCTTTCTTGACAGCCTTGATGAAGTCGGTCCATGTGCTGGTACTAACGGCAGACCTGGAGATACAGGTTTTTCAAAAAGTGTTTGTCCAATGGGCAGTGAGGCCTTTGGTCATGTAAGAAAGCATGAAGGTGATCTTTTTCTTATTGGTGTTGTACACCTTCTCATTAGTATCCAAGTAGAATAGGATACTTCTGAGCCATGAGTCTAGGAGTTCTTCAGATCCATCATATGGTTCCAGGGCATTGATTTTTAGTTCGACGGGTTTGGAGGACGAGGACATTATTGGACTAGTATGGATGGGTGATGGAGCAAAGAAAATTTGATCAGATTGAGGTCGCGAGGTAGGTAATGCCAGAGTAGGTGACCGAGGGATATTCAACGGGGCGAGATCAAGGGTTTTGTCTTCCTGAAATAGGTCAACATCTGAACCAGACTCAGAATCTTCTTCTGTGTCTGGGAAATCTGGGGGATGATCTGAGTCAGATCCTTGGAGATGTTGTCTTTGTTCTTGGGCGAGGAGTAGATGTGGCCGGTTAGACCAAGTCGGATTAAACCATGAGGAAGATATGGTGGCGGCGGCATATGATGATGGCCAGCAAGAGGTAAGCTAGAGCTTTTGTTAAGCTTGACTCAGGTAGAGACAAGCAAAGCCCTTCAAAGGAAGTGTTGTCTTAAAACAAAGACTAGGCGATGATGGACGAGGAATTGTGCACGTATGGCAATGATGATGAGGAAACATCGTGTACAAAAGGCTATGACAATAAGGGTACGAGGAAGTCTTGCGACGAGCAACAACTTAGTTACGAGGAAAGATACTACCATGAAGGTAGCTCAGGGATTCAGGGAGTGCTCAATCAATGTGGAGAGCGAAGACACACAGGAGACAAAACACGAGGGAAAGCTAGTATTTGAACAAGCTACCAGATACAAGTGAGATATCTAAAGGGAGCTCTAGCTTGGGGAATAGAAGAGACATGACGAGAGTTATATAGTGAAAGGTGATCTGCTGAGTAAGCAGATCATATGACTAGATGGAAGGTCATGGAATAATGAAGAAGGAATACCATGACCAAGAGGATACTCATGTGACCATAAGGGTGCTTGCATGATTAGTAAGCAAAGAAAAAGGAAAAGAGTACACACAGTGGGTAAGTCTGGGATAAGTCATAACAGTATTCTCTCCACCATCCACAAATCCTCCACCACAGGCCATCTAGACCAGTTCTGAACCAAAGCTTTGATAGAACGAGATTACTGATGGCCTGGATTGGCCACCTTTGTTCACAATTTCATCAATGGATGTGCAGTCTGCCAACAGAACAAGGTCAACACACACCCAACCATACCATCTTTGTCCCCAATTCCTTTGCATTCCATATTACCATTCAAACAAATCTCCATAGATCTTATCACAGATCTCTCCGAAGCTCAAGGATATGATTCTATCATGGTCATGGTTGACCATGGGCTTACTAAGGGGGTAATTCTCGCCCCTTGCAAAAAGTCAATCATAGCAGAAGATGTCACCCAACTCTTTCATGACTTCGTTTTCAAAAGATTTGGCCTTTATGACTCAGTTATATCTGACTGAGGTCCTCAGTTTGCCTCAGCCTTTGCCAGAGAACTCGCCAGACTACTTAAGCATGACGTCAAACTATCCACTGTCTACCATCCCCAGACTGATGGACAAACTGAGTGAATGAATCAAGAACTAGAAATCTATCTTTGCATTTTTACCATGAATCAGCCAAGGAAATGGGCTGAACTCCTCACCACCACTGAATTTGCTCACAACACTGCTCCTCATTCATTCACCAAGACATCTCCCTTCTCTTTGATGCTTGGATATGAACCCCGAGCTTATCCACCAATCAGAAAAATGTTCCTCCCTGCTCTAGAGTCCAGACTCACTACCCTTGATGAGTCAAGAAAAGAAGCATTAGCTGTGCATGATTCTACCCATCAGATCATGATTACTCAGGTAACCAGGCACTTCACCCCATGGAAAGTAGGAGATAAGGTTTGGTTGAAAGCCACCAATCTCCACATCAAAACCTTATCCTGAAAGCTAGCTCCAAAACAATACGGCCCCTTCGAGATCACCCAGATACTCTCTCTCCTTTCCTATCAACTCAAGCTTCCACCTATCTGAAAGATCCATAATGTTTTCCATGCATCTCTTTTATTGAACTACAAAGAAACTGATGCTTATGGTCCTAACTTCCTCCACCCATCTCCTGACCTGATCAGATTAGAAGAAGAATATGAGGTGGAGCGAATTATCTTCCACAGAGGCATTGCATCAAGAAGACAATATCTGACTACATGGAAGGGCTATCCATTGCCGGAAAACACCTGGGAACCTGAAGGTAATCTCCATCATGTGCAGCAAATACTCAATCACTATAAGAAGGATAACCGACTCTAGAAGTGGTTCAAACAAGATGTCGGTCTCTTTGTGAGTATTGCCTTAAATGAACCACTTCCAATGCTACTGGGAACATTATGTCTATCCAATCCTCATCATCTTCATCATCATCTTCATCCTCTTCTCTCATTGCTTCTCATATTCAAACCATCTCAGTGAGGTCATTGTCACTGCCAATCGACCATGCCCTTACCCTATACACTGCTATCCTAGCTAACCCAACCCTTCTATATATCATTGAAAACCTTCCACTATACCACCAAGACATTGTAGGAGCACGAAGCTCCCTACGTTTGTAGACTTGGTTTTCTTCACTTTCAGGTCACTCTGCATCCTCTAGTATCCTTCGTGCAAGCGTTCCATCATGTCCCATGTTCATCGAAGGCTGATCCACTCATATTCGTATGTATCCAGTCTCATCCGTACTCGGACTGACTATCCGGTTATGCTATCCAGTCTATTTAGTATCCAAGTTACCTCAGGATTAGCAACTGAGGTGGTCAGTACTCTATCATATGCTTTTGTTTCATTGCCTCGCAATAATTATTTCTAGTCCTGTCACATCTGTCACTTCTTAGACAGCTGTCTGTTTTTGTTTCATGTTTTTCTTTCTGACAGTCCTGAAAAATGCCCAGACTATAAAATCTTGTACCTGACTTTACGCAATGCATCTTTCGTCCACCCATCAGTTCATAGTTCATTTGTCCTCAGTCATCACCATCGTCGTCATCGTTCATCTTAATCCGGTCCTTGTCCTAGACCAGTTTTCATACAATCTGCTTCACTTTCAATCTGGAATCGACCAGACTGACCCTTCTGGTGCTGGGCCTACGTCTAGTTACCCCTCCTCATCTATCTACCTTTGCTGGATCCCTCTAGAGACGAGCACAACTCGCTCCCTTCACCCCTTTGCCTGTGGTAGACCCTCTGAAGACTTCCTCTAGCATACCACTTATCTTTCTTACAATGTAACCTCACAGGAACTGATCAGGTTATTTTATGACATAAGTCGAATTCAATGTTTCCATACATTAACAGCCCCTGCTGATTTACTCTCTTTATATGGTGTTCCAATGTGTTTCCTTCTCAGTAACCTCTCTCAAAGAGTTCTAACTTTATTACATACTCATGGCTTCGCCACCTTTATAGAACAAATTCCTAGAGATCATCTATTCTCCACCTTCTCACCTCTCTTCCATTTTATATTACCAGAAAAACAGGAAATCTACCTGTCCTCTACTGCTCCTCCTTCGCCTGCTCCTCTAAACATTCCCCCTCCTCAGTCATTCACCACAGTCTCTGCATCCCCAATTACTCTATTAAATTGCCTCTCCTCTCCCCCTCCATCGCCCACTATCGCTCTGTCTGAATCAACCCTAGAATCTGGTTCTACAGTGATAGAAGAAGATGATCAGTCCCCTATTGACAGAGTTGCTCAGTGATTATCTGAATCTTATCACATTCTGGGGGCCAATGGGGTAACCATTCTGTTGGCTCCTACTAGGTTGTTACCCACTGTCGTGCATCATTGACCAGCCTCTGCACTGACTGAATGCTTTCACTGTCATCTGTTGGGCCACTATCTAGAGGATTGCCCACATTACACCTGCCCACACTGCCATCTCTCAGCACCTGGTCACCCCCAATATTTATGTATTCACACCCAATGCAGTTTTTGCAGTCATTGGGAACATTCCAATCACTTCTGCCCCATACGCTCATGCACACTTTGTAATCAATCAGGGCATATGGCAGACGACTGTCCATTTGAACATCTATCCCCAGAGCAGGCCTTGGACATCTATGGAGGATGTTCCTCTAGTATTCTATGAACATGGAATAGACATGTTGTTCATCAAACCAGAGTTTTGATTTTATAAAGGGGATAATGTTACAATCTTATTTCTCTCTTCATCGCTACTACTCTTCTGCTTCACACAAACCACCATCCTCTTGGATATGGTTCATACTACCTACAATTATTTCTTGCTGATAGCATCTGTTCGTCCACACCTTATCCTTTTATGATCAGTTTCCGAAGGTTCATCTCTTATTCTTCCATAATAAACAATCACTCCTTGGTCAATTCTCTTGCATTGACCTCATAGTTTCACACTTAGTCATTCAGTTCTTTAACCTTCTTTTTATTTCTACTATGCATTAGATAATGTGCAGTTTCTTTTCTATTTCTAACTCAGTTGGGCTGGCCCTAGAGTAAATCGCCTATCACTATTTAAACTGTATGATAGCACCATGTAACAGTTCCTCACTTTGAATCTATTCTGTACTTTTCACCTAACATAATCTAAGCTTTTATCAAAGGACACTGTGACTCTTCGTGAGCTCCTCCCTTTGATAGAAACTCTCTTGAGTCGAATATTTAGCTTAACATCAAGAACTCTCCACTTCATATTCCACACAAAGTGTAGTAGCATTAGGCTTAACAGTCGTCGATGAGGGGATTATCTTCAGTCATTCCAGCTTTAGCTACTAGAGATTGGAACTCAGTGATGAACTCCTGGAAACCATCATCTTTACTATTCTTGGTTTGAATGAGGCAGTGGAGTTCCATTTGAGCTTTGACTTTAGTGTTGAATGGGAAAAACATGGACTGAAAGTCTTCGATGAACTTAGCAAAGGTTTTCTTTATGGCATCGATGGCAGCATCTGCCATTTTGTCATACCACATCTCTGAGAACTGGATATCTCTATCTTTACTCATTTTGTTAAGGCAGGTGAGGATCTTGGTGCCATCATCAGAGTAAATTGACGGGTTGACTGAGAAGTAGACATTCATCACCTTGATCCATCAGGTGGATTCATCTGATTTGCCAGAGAAGTCTGCTGGGAGGGCAGCTTTAACTTTTGATCAGGTGGTGGACATGATGATCAGTAGAGGGCTAGGGGGTGGGCTAGGTCTGGGGCTAGATGGAGGACTGGTGAAGATGAAACTAGGTGATCTGGGAGCAGCAATCTGGAGTAAGGGCTGAGGAGTTGAGATTCTAGATGTGCTGCAACTGAATATGGACTGGGTTACTGGGTATGTATCTGACTGGTAGGTACGTCTGATTCTAGGGAATAGTGCTAGGTTGATAGACTGGAATGATGAGGTGATTCGTTGACTAGATAGTAACTGAATTTCTGGTTGGTCTTCCTCTTCACTAAGAGGTGGTCTGATGGTACTGGGTGCTATGGTGACAAGGTGAAGTTGTCCTACTCTGATGATAGGAGGGACGAGGGTGATCTTGAATCTTTTGTTAGGCCTAGTGCTTTGATACTAGGACTAGCTAGACTCAAGGGAGATTCTACTTGAGAGAGGAGCTCACGAAGAGTCACAACATCCTCAAGAGACTTAATTTTATGCTAGACAAGAATGCAATAGATTCAAGATGGAGGAAAAGTCTGTTACATGCAGTAGCTAAGTTTAAATAGTGATTGCCCATCTGTATAGGATCGACCCAAGCAAGACATAAATGGAAAGATGCTGTGGAAGGAGTAATCCACAGTAGAACATCATGGAACATTGAAGAAGAATGTATGAGATAGGATCTACGAGGCCAAGATAAGAGACTCGGCTGAGGAGTAAGTGTTCAAGGTAATAACAGTGATGACAAACCTCCAGGGACTGGTCACAGAAGAACAAGACAAGAGTGATGTGAGACTAACAGTAGAAAATGAGTATAGCTAGTGTGGCGAATGCCAAAGAGGACGTTAGGTTGTGTGAAAGAAAGGAGTAGTAGAGAAGCAGAAAGAAATAGGAGTGTAACACTCTGTCAATTCCAAAGGACTAATCAAATTCACCACTACCCTCTTCATTAACATTCAAGACATCATTCAAGAAATGCTCTTTTATATTATGGATTGTGGAGATGACAATGTCCTTCTCAGACTTTCCTGGCTCAAATGAGCTAATCCTCTTGTTGACTGGTCCACCTGATCTCTATCCCTTGATGAATCAAAGGATGAATCAAAAGTCCTTTTCGTCCAATATCAATCTATGTACAAAGCAAACGAATATAAGTTTGCTAAGAAACTCCCTTCTCCGACCTATAAAATGGTCAAGCCTGAATCCACACCTGCTCTATTTAAATATATGGAGTACAAAACTCAAGAAGAGTTTATAAACTGTGCCCATGCTTGATTGGAATGACTATAGCTATCATCTGGGCAGCCTGAATGATAGCAGCAATTTGTGCAGCTGTGCACTTCTTGATGCTCAAGGTAAGTTTCTTGTGACAGTATGTCCCCATTTTGGAAGATAATCTGCTTACTAGCATGGAAAACTCTGATATTCCTGAGGAAGACATTATCTTTCAACAAAATAATGACCTCAAGCACTCCTTCAAAAGAGCTCAGGAATGGCTTAAATCTCATGGTATCAAGCTTCTGGATTGGCCACCATGATCTCCAGACATTAGCTCTATTGAATATGTCTGGCAAATCCTGAAACAAAAGCTCAACAACTATCCAAAACCAGCTAGAGGAGTATGGGAACTTTGGAAGAGGATTGTAGTGGAGTGGGGCAAGATTGAGGCTGAGGAGTGTCAAAGATTGATTGAAAGTATGTCTAGAAGGCTAGAGGCAGTGATTAAGGCCAAAGAAGGACACACTAAGTACTAAAAGTATAGAATTGGGATGATGCTCAAATAAGTGTCCCAATGACATGTCATTTTAAAATGACTGTAGCTCAGTGGCATGACAACTGAATCACATGATTCAAGTGGGATTAGGAAGCCCAGAGCAGGTACTACCTTCACCCCTGCAAGTGTTTGGTCTTGTTTGGTTTCCATCACTGGCAATTAACCAATCTCTTCAAAATGCACCAACATTGGGACACTTTTTTGAGCCACTGTAATCAAGTAACTTTCTAACAAGGAGGCAGGCACTTTTCCATGCACATGAGACTCTGTACACTACTTGAAGTGAAGCTAGAAAAGTAATAGCCTTGAGGAAGAATCAAAGACAAGAGAAAGATATATAAGTAAAGGTTGAATCAAGGAAGTCTCCTAATGATGAGTGACTTTTAAAAAAGAACTTGAATGAGGGACTCTGGTGAAGAGGCCCAGATTTATATACCAATTGACTCTTATATCTCTTCCTTGAAAGGAAAAAGAAAAGACTCCAAGCAGATCCTTCAAACACTTCAAATGAAATGACTAACCCACTGAAAGATCAGCTGTTTGAGCTATAAGACAATAGTAGCAAGCCTGAACCTCCTAGCAAGCAGGAAAACTCCAAGAGGATAAGACTAGTGTCCTCTAGAGCTAGGGGTGTCCCTTATATACTATTCTACAGTTTGTACAAGTGTATGCTACATCTAAGATATGCTATACTAGGGTACTGGATATATACTTCATGTTATACATGTATGCTAGGCTATGTTCACAATATACACTTAGTAGGAATGTTTCTAGGCTAGTTCTAGGTTTGTAAATGGTGTGTAATAAAAGGTGGTGGTCTAAGGTGTGTTACACATGTGTAGGGTATAGGGTTATCTGTGTAGTGTGGATGTAATGAGACATTGCATGAGGTATATCTATATAAGAGTGCATGGTCATGAATGTGATATAGAGTGGCAGAGATCCATAATTTGATTGAGCCCTTTGTGTAGCATATGGTCAGGGGCATCTACTGTACAGCCACTATACTTAGCAGTTCATAGATTGCAAGGTTGGTCCACATATTTTGCAAAACTAAGTAGATAGCCTTCTAGAGTGCCTTTTTAGAAATCTTACCATATACTTTTAAGAACTTAACATTGTGGCTTTGAATTGTTATGGAAAATCAAACACCTCAAACTATTGTTCAGTGTAATTGTTTGGTGCTTATGTAAGCTCAAGTTTTGAAGTATATATGGTCAAAATATGCTGTTACAATCACTTTTCTCTGTGCTTCACTCATACTCGTTTCTTCCACCCAAACCACAGTTCTCTTTGGTATGGTTCGCATTATGTATCAGCACTTCTTATTAGTAGTTTCCTCTCATCCTCACTTCATTCTGCTGTAGACCAGTTCTTGAAGGTGTGTCAGATCATTTCTTTCCAAACATTCTCTCCTTGGCCAAATCTCTCGTTTCGACCTCGTAGTTCCTATTCTTCCATCATGTTCTATTGTGTTCTACTGTGGATTACTCATCCATAGTAAAGTATCCATTTATACTCTGCTGGGCTGGCCCTATAGCAACTTAGCAATCACTATTTAAGTAGATCAAACACATATATTAGTTCTTTACTTCGAATCTATTCTGTCATTGTCCGCTTAGCTCAACTTAAATTTCATCAAAGGACATTGTGACTCTTCATGAGCTCCTCTCTTTGGTAGAACCTCCCTCAAGTCTGTTACTCCTAGTATCAAGAACTTGCTACCTCGTGTTACACACTAGGTATCGTAGTGCTAGGCTTAACAAAAGATTCGAAGTCACCTTTGTCCCTCCTATTATTGGAGTAGAACTGCCCCCTCATCACCATAGCTTCTAGTACCATTAGACCACCTCTCAGTGAAGAGAAAGATTACCCAGAAACCCAGCCACCACCAAGCTGATGAATCACTTCATCATCCCAGTCGATCAATCCAGCTTTATTTCCCAGAACCAGACATACCTACCAACCAGGTACATACCTAGCAACCCAGTCATCTTCTAGTCACAGCACTCCTTGAATCCTAGCACCACAACCCTTGCCCCAGATCACCACACCCCAAGCACTACCCCAGATCGCTGCCCCCAGATCACCTAGCTCCATCTTCACCAGTCAACCACCAAGTCCATCCCCTAGTCCTTCACCAATCATCATGTCCACCACTTGATCAGAAGTTAAAGCTGCCCTCCCAGCAGACTTTTCAGGAGAATCAGATGAATCCACCCAATGGATCAAAGCAATGAATGCTTACTTCTCTGTAAACCCATCGATTTATTCCGATGATGGCACAAAAATCTTGACCTGTCTTAACAAAATGAGTAAAGGCAGAGGTATCCAGTTCTCAGAAATGTGGTATGACAAAATAGGAGATTCTTCCATCGATGCCATCAAGAAAACTTTTGATGTGTTCATCAAAGACTTCCAGTCCACCTTCTTTCCATTTGACTCAAAAGCTAAGGCTCAAATGGAACTCCATCATCTCACCCAAACCAAGAACTCAAAAGATGATGGTTTTCAGAAATACATCACTGAGTTCCAAGCTCTGGCAGCTAAAGCTGGAGTAACCGAAGATAATGCTCTCATTGACAACTTCTCCATGGGCCTTGACCAAAAACTCACCCTCATGATCTTGGAAGCTGAAAAATCCCCCATCACAATCCAGGATTGGATTGAGAAGGCCAAAACCTACCACCAACAATTGATGAAAATTAAAGATCTCAAGAGAGGGATCCACCACTCAACCAACGCTTCATCATCCACCAGTCGCACTAGAGATCTGAACACCATGGACATTGACACAGTCTGTCTTAAGAAACTTACCCCTACCGAGCGAGCTCATTGCATCAGAGAGAACTGATGCTTCAAATGCTGAAAGGTTGAACATTCTGCTCAAAATTGCAGAGTCACCTTTTCTCCCAAACCATCGACAACCCAGATCCAAACCACCTCGACCACAGCATCTACCACTGTCTCCACCACTACTGTCATGCCTTCTTCATCTAAGGCTACTGATTCCATTGATTCATACATCACTTCTCTTAAAGGAAAAGGGAAAGATCTGAAACAAATCTTACAGACCCTCCAAATCTGTTTCGATGAAGAAGCTGAATCTGCCTCCTTGGATTTTTAGAAAGAGAAGGATGCCCAACATCTCCTTCTCACTGTCTCAACCATGTATTCATAGCTTTAACAAATAAATGTATCTTGAAAATCCCTGTTAAGCTACATACTGGAAAAGAAATCGTCGAAACCGTCACACTTATCAACTCTGGAGCCACTGGAAACTTCATCGCTGCCGACCTTGTTAAACAGCATTGGTTTCCTAGAGTCCCTTTAAAACAACCTCTTGCAGCACTCAACATGGATGGAACTCAGAACCAAGGAGGCATCATTAAGCACGAAGCATGAATGGATCTAACTATCGAAAGACACAAGGAACGGATCGGACTAATGGTCGCCCAACTCAAGACTCCACAAATTATCTTAGGAATGTCTTGGCTAAGAAAGTGGAACCCAAAAATTGATTGAACTAAAGACAAACTATCCATAGAAGAAAATGATGAAGAAGATATCCAGAATGTTGACCTGTCCAGTTCCCCCTGGGACGTTGTGTCTCTTCATGAATACCTCCCCAGGGAAGAATTGGAAAGGGCCAACATCAACAAGATTACTTTGTCTACGAAATTGGAGCAACAATGGGAGGAAACCCAAACAATATTACCAACATGGTGTGAAGACTTTAAAGATGTCTTCGCTGAACAAACCTTCAACAAACTCCCCAAACACTGCCCTTATGATCATGTCATCAACCTGAAACCATCTTTCATCCCAAAGATCGGTAAAACTTACTATCTCAACCCTAAAGAGTGTTAGGCCTGCCAAGAATTCATTGCTGAACATCTTAAGTCAGGACAGATAGTGCCATCCACTTCGCCCCAAGCAGCATCCTTCTTCTTCATACCAAAGAAGGACAGGTCCCTATGCCCTTGTTAGGACTACTGATATCTTAACGCTCACACTATTCACAATGCCTACCCTCTCCCCTTGATCTTCAAACTCATTGACGACATGAAAGATGCAAATATCTTCACCAAGTTTGACATAAGGTGGAGATACAACTGTTACAAATGCTCTTTTTGCAACATCGTAACTTATTCGAAACCCTCCTCCGCAATGAGGTTAAACTAGCCACTCAAGTCTAATGCTTGTCGTTAGGCTTGCAGTCCAAATCAATTACCCCAAGGTTATGACGTCACGATTTCCTCACACCTTACATCCGCTAAGTATGAACAAACCCTGCCCTAAACACTGCTAACACTTTCACAACCTCACAACAGCACAATGCTTGACATCGTGTGACTTACAACTTTACACTTCTGGACTTATTAAACTTTAATAGACTGAACTTAACTTTATTTGTACACTTCCATTTTATGCCTCATGCATTTCATTTCTATTACCCCTTTACCCTATGGCTATGCTTCATGCTTCTCTTCCATTTGATATGCCACTTGACTCATGTTCACCTCATTGTTTTAATTACCATTCCATAGCCTTATGGCTGTCCAATCCTTTATTTGGATAATGGACTAAATAGGTACAAACATGTATTAGGGTATATAAGGACCCAAATCAATGACCAAGGGATCCTCAGTTAGATCCTCTTGAGTATTCCTCTCATCTGCTCATCCTCTAAGTCTAAGCTGCCTAGTGGTAACCTGAAAGCTCTAGTAGCAATTAGGGTTGTTTCAACAACAACATTCACATTCAGGAGGAAGACCAATGGAAAATGGCCTTCATCACCCCTTTTGGTCTGTTCAAACCAATGGTACTTTTCTTTGGTCATAGTAACGTGCCCTCCACCTTCCAAATGTTTATGAATCATATCTTCACCAACATGATTGCAGAATGCTGGCTAAAAATCTACATGAACAACATGGGCATCTGTACAAAGGATGACCTAAACCTTCACCATGAGAGAACTTGTCGAGTTCTCCAACGACTAAGGGAACATAAATTATCCCTGAAATTACCCAAGTGTGAGTTTGATGTTTCACAAATCAACTTCCTTGGAATCATCATAGAAAACGGTCTGGCCAGAATGGACCTAGTCAAACTCGTAGCCATTTCATCATGGAAACCTCCAACCACAGTAAAAGGAGTAAGGTCATTCATGGGGTTCACCAATTTCTATAGGAAATTCATCCCTAACTTCTTCAACATCATTGCCCCGCTAAACCTCCTCACTCGGAAGAACCAACCATGGGATTGGACCCAGTTGCAACAACAAGCTTTCGACACCCTGATCAACACTTTCTCATCAACCCCTGTCCTCCACATTCCAGACCTAACCAAACCTTTTACTGTCATGACCGATGCTTCATTAATTACAGCGGGTGCAATTCTAATGTAAACCAATGTCAACGGAGACTTACACCCATGCTTGTATTTCTCAAAGACGTTCATCCCAGCAGAACATAACTATGATATATATGATCGCGAATTGCTTGCCGTAATATTGGCCCTTACTGAGTGGAAACACTACCTACTGGGCACAAACCACCCAGTCACTATCATTACCAATCACAAAAACTTGTCATATTTGAAAGATCCTTGCAAACTCTCTTGCTGTCAAGTGCGATGGGGTCTTTTTCTCCAAGACTTCAATATCCTATGGAAAGTCACCCCTGGTACCCAAATGGGCCCTGCAGATGCTTTGTCAAGAAACTCTGAAGTAGATACTTCAGAGGACAATACCCACACCTCCATCATCTCAGAACCTGTCATCATCCATGCTTTAGACACTAGACTTGCCAAGCTAGTCCACTCCTCATCCACCGGAGACTCTCTAGTACTTCATGTAATTGAAGGCCTCAACAACAACAACCCCCTCTTTCTGCGATCCTCCCTCACTGATTGGACCCTTGATGGTGGTTACCTTTACTTCAAGGGTCGCTTGTACATTCCTCCACCTGCTCACTCCTCTATCCTGGCCACTATTCACAAGTCACCCACCACTGGTCATCTGGGCCAATTCTGAACCAAGGCTCTGGTAGAACGGAACTATTGGTGGCCGGGACTCACCACTTTTGTTCACAATTTTGTCAACGGATGCACTATTTGCCAACAAAACAAGGTCAACATGCATCCAACTATACCAACTCTCTCTTCCATCCCATCGCATTCCACCCTACCATTTAAGCAAATATCAGTGGATCTCATCACTGATCTTCCTAAGTCAAACAGTTATGATTCTATCATGGTCGTGGTCGACCATGGGCTTACTAAGGGGGTAGTTCTTGCTTCTTGTACCAAATCTGTCTCCACCAAAGGAATCGCATGACTTTTCCATGACTATGTTTTCAAAAGATTTGGATTACATGACTTGGTCATCTCTGATCGAGGTCCCCAATTCACATCCACCTTCACCAGAGAGCTGGCATGACTTCTCAAATATGATGTTAAATTGTCCACTGCTTACCATCCTCAAACTGATGGACAAACTGAGCGAATGAATCAAGAACTCAAAACTTATCTCCATATCTTTACCATGAACCAACCCAAGAAATGGGCAAACCTTCTTACCACCACTGAGTTTGCCCACAACACCACCCCACACTCATCCACTAAAGTCTCTCCATTCTCTCTGATGCTTGGGTACAAACCCCAAGCCTATTCACCAATTGGAAAGATGTTCCTCCCCACTCTTGAGTCTAGACTGTCATCCCTTGATGAATCCAGAAAAGAAGTGCTTGTGGTGCATAACTCTGCCCATCAGATCATGACAGCCAGGGTAACTAGGCACTTTGTCCCATGGAAGGTTGGAGCTAGGGTATGGCTAGAAGCCACCAATCTCCACATCAAAACCCTATCTAGGAAACTTGCCCCCAAATGGTATGGTCCTTTTGAGATCACCCAAGTACTTTCTCCCCTTTCATACCAACTCAAACTTTCGCCCACCTGGAAAATCCATGATGTTTTCCATGCATCACTCTTATCATCTTACAAAGAGACCGATGCACATGGTCCTAACTTCCATCACCCACTGTCTGACCTGATTGAATCAGAAGAAGAATATGAAGTGGAACGCCTCATCTCCCATAGAGGCAGTGCCTCAAGAAGGCAGTACCTGACCACATGGAAAGGATATCCATCATCGGAAAACACCTGGGAACCCGAAAGTAATCTCCATCATGCACAGCAAATACTCGCTCAATATAAAAAAGACAACCAACTCTAGGGTGAGACAGAGCACTCCACTTTGTGTTACACACAAGGTGTAGTCTGTTCAAACAAGATGTTAGTCTCTCCGTGAGTATCGCCTTGGATGAACCATCTCCGTCGCTTCTGAGAACATTATGTCTACCCACTCATCATCATCAGCATCCTCCTCAGCATCATTTTCTCTCATCATTTCTCATATTCGAACCTCCTCAGTCAGGCCGTTGTCTATGCCAATTGACCACGCCCTTATCCTATTCACCGCTATCCTGTCTGATCTAGCCCTACTACTAGTAGTTGAGAACCTTCCACTTTATCAGCTCGACACCACCTCCCAAGAACTGGTCTGCTTGTTTCACGACATAACCAAAGTTCAACGATTTCATACTTTAACCACTTCAAGCAACTTACCTCCATTATATGGGGTTCCGATGTGCTTCCTTTTAAGCAACCTCCCCCACCGCATACTAACTTTATTATATATCCATGGTTTTTCTACTTTTGTAGAACAAATCCCTGGGGAGCATTTATTTCCCACGTTTTCACCCATATTCCACTCCATGCTTCCAGAAGAAAGGGAGGTATACCTCTCATCCATGGTTCCATCGTCCCCCACACCATTGCCCATTCCTCCCCCACAATCTTCAATACACACCCCTTCGTCTCCTATCACCTTGCTAGACTGACTCTCCTCTTTACCCATTTCACCTACTATCACCTCATCTGACTCCATCCAAGGATCCGAGTCAACTATAGTTAGCATAGGAGATTAATCTCCTATCAATAGAGCTGCCCAATGACTATCAGAGTCATATCATATCCCTGGTGCTAACGGGGTAACCATCCTCTCTGCACCAACCCGACTTCTCCCTACTGTCGTACGTCGAAGAGCTACTTCTGCTCTCACCAAGTGTTTTCGCTGCCATCTTTTGGGTCACTATCGAGAGGACTGCCCTCATTACACCTGTCCACACTGTCATATTGCAGCACCAGGTCACCCCTAATATTTGTGTATCTGCATGCAATGCAGTTTTTGCAGTCGATGGGGACATACCAATCACTTCTACCCTGTGCAATCATGTGCACTTTGTAGTCAATCTGGGCATGTGGTGGACGACTGTCCATTTGAACATTTATCCCCAGACCAAGCCTTGGACATCTATGGAGCAAACTCCCCAAATCTTCCATGAAGATGGAGTGGATCTAGTATTTATCAAACCAGGGTTTTGATTCTATGATGGGGGTAATGTTACAATCACTTTTCTCTGCGCTTCACTCGTACTCATTTCTTTCATCCAAACCACAGTCCTCTTTGGTATGGTTTGCGTTATGTATCAGCACTTCTTATTAGTAGTTTTCTCTCGTCCTCACTTCATTCTACTGTAGACCAGTTCTTGAAGGTGTGTCAGATCATTTCTTTCCAAACATTCTCTCCTCGGTCGAATCTCTCATTTCGACCTCATAGTTCCTATTCTTCCATCATGTTCCATTGTGTTCTACTGTGGATTACTTATCCATAGTAAAGTATCCATTTATACTCTGCTGGGCTAGCTCTATAGCAACTTAGCAATCACTATTTAAGTAGATCAAATGCATGTATTAGTTCTTTACTTCGAATCTATTCTGTCATTGTCCACTTAGCTCAACTTAAGTTTCATCAAAGGACGTTGCAACTCTTTATGAGCTCCTCCCTTTGGTAGAACCTCCATCGAGTCTGTTACTCCTAGTATCAAGAACTCGCTACCTCGTGTTACACACTAGGTATTATAGCGCTAGGCTTAACATATGCTCTAAAGATGTTTTATACTATAATAAAGGTATTGTTATGACTTATCCCAGACTTAACCAGTGTGTATATCTTTTTCCTCTTTTATCTGCTTACCAATCATATGAGTACCCTTATGGTCATA
>JBBPTP010000327.1:0-22224 GCA_038094195.1 Pulveroboletus aff. carminiporus | reverse complement strand
TTCCTAGTCAATAAGCAAGACTAGTAAAGACTGCCTTGGTAAAGGATACCACAAGAGTAACAAGACACTTCTCTTGGGCAACTACTATTGCCTCTTGACAGCTACACCTCAGGGGTTTAGGGTTGTTTCATCCTCTGAAGGGAAAGATGGGAGAGCATCACCATACTTGTTGAGTAAGGAGTGGACTTTCTCATCCACTTTGGTTAATTCAAGTTGGTGAATGGTAGCAAGGATTTTACAGTTTACTTGGGAATGGGATTTTTGGAGAAGGAGTAGAACAGGGTCTAAATTGGGGGAGGAAGGGAACCCTTCCAAGCAAGTGATAGCCATGGACAAGGTCTGGTGGGTGCCATAGGCTACATGGAGGAGACCTAAGGGTGAGTTCAGATGAATACAGCAATCAAGAGTGGTGGCAAGTGAGGAGTCATTAAGAGCACATGCCAGCACATTTTTGTGACCAGAGGAATGATGATGAAATGTATGTATGAAGGAAGAGACAGAAAGTTTGGAAGTAGGAATATGGGGCATGGTTGTTTTGAAAGAAAGGTGTTTAGTGGTGAGAAAATGGATGGAAGGGTGATGCTTCTTATAATCTTTGAGAAGGGTCTATGTATGGAAGGGATCCTTTTCTGGAATCCATGAATCATCTTCTGGAGCATAGCCTTTTCACTGAATAAGAAAATAGTGGTTAGAGGATAGACCTCAATGTTTTAATATCTGCTGGATTTCATATTCTTTTTCTCTGCCAATAAGGTCAGATAGAGGTTTTAGGAAATTCAGGCCATGAATGGAGTTCTCATGATAGAGTGATAACAAAGAAGCATGGAACACATTGTGTATCTTCCATGTCATGGGGAGATGGAGTTTAAATGATAGTGGAGATAGGACTGAAGTGATGGTAAAAGGTCCTTCTCATTTTAGGGTGAATTTCAGATCGACGACTGAACATTTCAGATTTCTGGCCTCAAGCTAGACTTTGTCACCTTTCTTGAAAGGAGTGTAGTTGTAGCACAAGCAGGATGCCATGACTTGGCAAGCAAGTTCATGTGCAGCAAGGGCTTCAGAGTAGACTGCTTCCAGAGATTTCAGTTGATCTACAACTGTGGGGATAGATGATTCAGAAAAGACAGTGGGAATGGCTTTTGGTTCATAGCCAAGCATGAGGTAAAATGGAGACTTGGCAGTGACAGAATATGTATAGTGATTATATGTGAATTTGGCATGTGAGATGGATTCAGACCAAGATGTGGGGTTGTTTTCACAGTAGATACAGAGATACGTTTCAACTTCCTGGTTGACGTGTTCTGTCTCTCCGTCCGTTTGTGGGTGGTATGCAGTTGATAAGGCCAAATTGTAACTGAGGAGGCATCCAAGTTCTAGAGCAAATTTGAAGGTGAATTGAGGGCCTCTGTCACTAATAATCTTTTCATAGAGATCAAATCGGAGGTATACTTTGTGAAAGAAGAGGTCTGCTGTCCCTTCAGTGGTGATAGATTTCTTGGTAGGGCATAGAATTATCCCCTTAATAAGCCCATGGTCTACAATGACCAAAAGCATATCGAAGCCATTAGATAGGGGAAGGTCAGTGATTAAATCACAAAAGATCTGTTGAAAAGGGTGTGTGGCATGGGATTTAATGGATGTAATTGGAGGTATAGTAGGATGAGTGTTAGTTTTGTTTTGCTGGCATGTTGCATAGCCTTCAATGTATTTTCTGACATGGTGGGCTAGACCAGGCCACCAGTATTCACAAGATATGAGTTGATGAGTTTTCAGAATGCTGGGATGTTCAGCAGTAGGATTGTCATGGCAAGAGGAGATGATTTTGTGGTGGAGGTCATCTTCAGGTAAAATATAGATACAATCCTTATAGGTGATAACACCATTGTGATTTTGCCAATCAGATAAGCAGGAGCAGAAAGGAGGGGGAATTTTATTGTCTAGAGCTTGGAGAGCTGTGAGGATGAGGGAATCATTGCCAGATCTTTCTGCAATGATGGAATGGAGGGTCAAACTGGCAGTTCGAACAAACATGGATGGGAAAAGAAGTGTGGTTTCCTTGTTGTCAGATACATCTTTCAGTAGATGATCTATGTGTTGGGAGAGTGCATCAAGGCCAGAGAGAGCAGTACCAGAGACATGGATTAGTTTCAGATCATAGTCTGAAATATTGAGTAACCATCATGCTTGATGGCAGTTTAGGGTTTGAGGTTGACGGAAGTAGATAAGGTTTTTGTGGTCAGTGAAGACTTGGATGGGGTTGACAGAGCTAATAAGGTAGTGTCTCCAAGCCTTGAGAGTGTGGAGTATGGTAAGAAGTTTCCTGTTGTAAATGTCATAATTTCTTTCAGCCAGGAAAAATGACTGAAAGAGGTAAGAACAGAGGTGCCATTCACCATTAGAATCTGTTTAAAGGAGAATACCTCCAGACATGAATTTAGAGGCATTGGTAGTGATGGCGAAGGGTTTAGAGATATCAGAGAATCAAAGTACAGATTTCAAGAGAAACATGGATTTAAGTGTTGTAAGAAAGATAAGTGGTGTGGTAGGGTAAGTTCCTAGAGGGTCTACCATAAGGAAGGGGTAAAGGGAGTGAGCTATGCTTGTCCCTAGAGGAGTCCAGCAAAGGTAGATAGATGAGGAGGGGTAACTAGACATAGGCCTAGCACCAAAAGGGTCAGTTTGGTTGATTCCAGATTGAAAGTGAAGCGGATTGAATGAAAACTGGTCTAGGATGAGGACCAGATTGAGACAAGCGATGATAATGATGATGATGAACAAAGATGTGACTGACAGATGGTGACCCAAATGAAAGGTATATTGCACAAGGCAGGTACAGGGATTTATAGTCCAGGTATTTTCCAGGACTGTCAGAAAAAGGTGAAACATATGTCAATGTCAAAGTATTGACAGGTGAGATAGAAGTAATAGAAATAAATGTTGTGACACCAGGACACAAGAAAACATATGATAAGGTACTAACCATCTCAGTTGCTAGTCCTGAGATAAGTCAGATAGTAGGTAGAGTGGATAGTGTAACCAGATAGTTAGTCCATGTATGGATAGGACTGGATACATACAAATAGGGGGTGGATCAGCCTTCAACGAACACAGAACAAAATGAGACGCTTGTATAATGGATGCTAGAGGATGCAGAGTGACCTGAAAGTGGAGAAAACTGAGTTTACAAATGTAGGGAGCATCGAGCTCCTACAGTGTCTTAAACACTTGTTGACATTTATTAGACCAGTTCCAAGGTTGCAATTTCTTGGTAAGGTCAATGAGAGGGCAGGCGACTTCAGAATAGTTTTGAATAAATCATCTATAAAAGTTGGCAAAATCAAGGAAGAAATAGAATTCTTTGACCGATGAAGGTGTAGGCCATTTGGCAATACCCTCAAGTTTGACTAGGTCCATTTCTAGTCCTTGTTCGTTGATGATCATACCAAGGTAGTCAACTTTCTTGATAGCGAAGTTACATTTTTTGAGATGGAGGTGGAGATTGAGTTCTTGCATTTATTGCAAGATGCAGTGGGTGCGTTCTATATGAATGTCTTCATTGTCAGAGAAAATTAGGAGGTCGTCCATGTAGATGATGAGCCAACCTTCAGCAATCATGTCTCTGAAAGAATCATTCATAAATTGTTGGAACATGGCAGAGGAATTTGTCATGCTGAAGAACATAACCATGGGTTTGAAGAGCCCTTTATATGTCAGGAATGCATCTTTCCATTGGTGCCTATCTTTGATGTGGACATTGTTATATTCTCATCGAACGTCAAACTTGGTGAAGACATTGGCACCTTTAAGCTTGTTGAGAAGGTTGCCAATGAGGGGAAGGGGATAAGCATCGCATATCATATGTTCATTAAGATAGTGATAGTCTTGGCATGGACAGAGTTTACCATCTTTCTTTTTGATGAAGAAGAAAGGGATGCTTGTGGAGAGTTTGAGGGATGGATTTTTCTGGCACGAAGATTTTTCTCAATGAAGATTTTGGTTGCTTTATGTTCTTCAGGGGGTAGAGGGTAAAGCTTGTCTATTTTAGGCACAAAAAAATCTTTAAAATTTATCTCATGGTCATAAGGATGAGAAGGGGGAAGTTTGCCAATATCAGGTTCAGTGAAGACTTTGGCGAACTCTTGATATTCAGCCAGAAGTTCTTTTTTTTGTTTAAGCTTTTCTGCTTCAACTGTGAGTTCTGTGGCATGGGTAATTTTGCAAATCACTTTGGGAGAAAGATAGCAATTGCTAGTGCATGTGGTTCAGCAAATGGAGTCAGAGAGTAAGGTTCACCTTATCTTAGCTTTCCAGTATCTGATCTTTCAATCAAGCAAGGTGCAGTTTACAAAAGCCTCTTGTGTTTCATAGTTCATATATTCATAGAGGGCAGGGGTGAACTCAGGTTTGACCATCTTACAGGCTGGTGGAGGAAGTTTCTTTGCAAATTTATGTTCATTCACTTCATAGGCAGATTGGTATTGGGCAAAGAGGACTTTGGATTTGTCCTTCAATTTGTTGAGAGAGAGGGACCAGGCAATCCAGTCAACATTAGAGTTTGTCTTTTTGAGCCATGGAAGTCCTAGAAGAATGTTGTCATCACTACAGTCCATTATGTAGAAAAGCATCTCTTGGACAATGCCTTGGATGTTGACAAACAGGGTGATGGTGAATTTAATCAACCCTTTTGAGTTGATCAAGTTATCTGCATTGCAGACTTGGATCTAGTGTTTTAGGCATGAGGTGGGGAGTTGGTGCTTATGAATGAAGCCCCAATCTATACAATTCATTTGAGCACCACTATCGATCAGTGCACAGGTTTTGACATCTTTTAGCATGTGCAAGGAGATGATGAGTTGAATAGAAATCATCATATTATGGATGGATACTTGTACAGCAGCTACTTTACATGATTGGGAAGGTACTGGCATCGAGGCAGTCCTTCCATTTAAAAATCCTTTCTCTTGAAAGATACTCTTTGAACATCTTTTTTGTCCTCTGAGTCAGAGTCGTCTTTGACCTCCTCAAGCTTTGGGAGGTTGGCAGGTTTCTTTTCCTTGTGAACTTTCTTTTTTGCAGATTTGAAATTGAACAAGGAGGCAGCGGAGGTGGATGGTTTGAATTTAGTTCAACAGTTGTGGGCAGAATGACCTTTGCAGCAACATTTAAAATAGGCTCCAATCTTTCTGAGGTGTTCTTGTTCTTTGGAGGTGAATTTTGGTGGATAACAAATAGTGTTTACATCAACATCCATTGCATTGGGATCTTTTTCTGGATGAGAGTAAGATTTGTACATGGGGGAGAATTTCTTCTTTTGAGATTCTATGATCTCTTTAGCTTCTTCATAAAGAGTTTGATACTCTTGGACCTTCTTATACCATTCTTTTATGATGGTGACATGAGTTGTTTCTTTATACATCTTGTGGATGAGGCTGGAGGGAATTTCTTTGGCAAAGAATTCAATGAAGATTTTATCATTGGTAATACCTGATATGGCAACATGGTTGTAGAATTGTGCGATATATGAGGTGAGTTCTAGTTCTTTGCTCACCTGAGAGTTCATAAGCCAGGTAATGGACTTATGTGTAGAGTTGGTGGATTCAAAGGCTTCTTTAACAGTCTTGACAAAGTTAGTCCATGTGCCAGTGGTGATGGCAGACCTAGAGATGCAAGTTTTGTGGTGTTTGCCCAATGAACAGTGAGGCCCTTCATCATATAAGACAAGGTGAATGCAATCTTTTTTTTATCAGTGTTGTAAACTTTCTCATTGGTGTCTAAATAAAATAGAACACTTCTGAGCCAGGGGTCAAGGAGTTCTTCTGAACCATCATAAGGTTCCAGGGCATTAATCTTGAGCTCAATGGGTTTGGATGATGAGGACATGGCAGGAGATGGAACAAGGAATATTTGATCTGATTGAGGTCGTGAAGTAGATGACACCAGAGTAGGCAACCAGAGAATGTTTAGTGGGGTAAGATCTGGGGCGTCATCTTCCTGGAATAGGTCAACATCAGATTCTGATTTACTGTCTTCAGTGTCAGAGTATTTGGAGGGATGATCTGAGTCAGATCCTTGGAGATGTTGTCTTTGTTCTTGGGTGAGGAGGAGATGAGGCCAGGAGGGCCAAGTTGGATTGAACTGCAAGGAAGATATGGTGGCAGCGAGTTTGGTGACTGCCAGTGAAGAGGGAAGCTAGAGCTTTTGTTAAGCTTGGCCCAGGTAGGGACAAGCAAAGCCCTCTAAGGATGATGGGGATGACGATGGACGAAGAGTTGTGTGACAAAGGCAACAACTATCAGGATATGTTGTGCTAGATAAGCAACAATGATGAGAGTATGAGGAAGTCATGCAAAGAGCAATGACTCAGTTATGAGGAAAGATACTATCACAAAGGTAGCCCAGAAGTTCAGGGAGCATCCAATCAATGTGGAGGACAAAGACATGCAGGAGACAGAACATGAGGGAGCTAGATTAGTGACAAGCTACCAAGTACAAGTAGGAGTACTTCTGAGGGAGCTCTAGCTTAGGGAAATGAGAGGAAAAAGGAGAAGACTATATAGTGATAGATGATTCGCTGACTAAGTGAATCATGTGATGAAGTGGAAGGTCATGGAAGGATGAAAAACAATATCCATGACTGTGAAGATATTCATGCGACCATAAAGGTACTCACACGATGTTACAAACGCTCTTTTTGCAACATCGTAACTTATTCAAACACCGATTAAAGCTCCTCCGCAATGAGGTTAAACTAGCCACTCAAGTCTAATGCTTGTCGTTAGGCTTGCAGCTCAAATCAATTAACCCAAAGATACGACGTCACGACTCCCTTACTCTTCTATCCGCTAAGTTCGAATCACACCTGCCCTAAATCCCGCTAAACACTTCACGACTTCACGATAGCACGATGCTTGACATCGTGTGACTTATGACTTGACGCTTTAGGACTAATTGAACTTTAATGAATAGAACCTAACTTTATTCGTACGCTTCCATTCTATGACTCATGCATTTAATTACCGCTACCCTTTACCCTATGGCTATGCCTTATGCTTCTCTTCCATCTTGATACGCCACTCAACTCATGTTTCCCTCATTGTTTTAATCTCCGCTTCACAGCCTTATGGCTGTTCACGACTACATTTGGATAATGGACCAAATACGTACAAACATGTATTATAGTATATAAGGACCCGAATCGACGACCAAGGGATCCTCAGTCAGATCCTCTTGGGTATTCCCCTCATCTGCTCATCCTTAAGTCTACGCTGCCTAGTGGTAACCTGAAAGCTCTAGTAGCAATTAGGGTTGTTTCACACGATGGGTAAGCGGTAAAAGAGGAAAAGAGTACACACAATAAGAGAAGTCTGAAATAAGTTATAACAGTCCCTCCTCTCATCAGAGTAGGACCACTCCCCTCATCACCATAGCACCCAGTATCTTCAGACCACCTCTCAGTGAAGAGGAAGACAACCCAGAATCCCAGTTACCACCTAGTCAACAAGTCACCTCGTCATCCCAGTCCATCAACCTAGCCTTATTCTCCAGAATCAGACATATCTATCAGCCAGATACATACCTAGTAACCCAGTCCTCATTCAGTCACAGCACCCCTCAAATCCTAGCCCCTTAATCCTTGCCTCAGATCACTGCACCCAGGTCACCCAGCCCCATTTTTACTAGTTTCCCACCCAGTCCTCCACCACTCAGATCAACATCTAGTCCAAATCCTAGTCCATTATCAATCACCATGTCCACCCCCTGGTTGGAAGTTAAAGCAGCTCTTTCAGCAGACTTCTCAGATGAATCAGACAAATCCACCCAATGGATCAAGGCAATGAATGCCTACTTCTCAGTTAACCCATCAATCTACTCTGATGATGGTACCAAGATCTTGACCTGCCTTAATAAGATGAGCAAAGGCAGAGGCATCCAATTTTCCGAAATGTGATATGATAAGATGGCAGATTCTACTATTGACGCTACCAAGAAAACTTTCGCTAAATTCACCAAAGACTTCCAGTTCACGTTCTTTCTGTCTGATGCTAAAGTCAAAGCTCAAATGGAACTCCACCATCTTGTCCAAACCAAGAACAATAAGGATGATGACTTTCAAGAGTTTATCACTGAGTTCCAATCTCTAGCAGCTAAGGCTGGAGTGACCGAAGACAATACCCTCATTGATGATTTCTCCACAGATATTGACCAGAAATTAGCCATCATGATTCTTGGAGCTGAAAAACCTGCTGTCACCATCCAGGATTGGATTGACAAAGCAAAGACCTATCACCAACAGTTGATGAAGATCAAGGATCTCAAAAAAGGGGTATGCTATTCGACTAGCTTCTCTTTCATCCATACTAGAGATCCAAATGCTATGGACGTCAATGCAGTTCATCTCAAGAAACTCACCCCTATTGAGAGAGCTCATTGCATCAGAGAGAACTGATGCTTCAAATGTAGAAAGGTTGGGCATTCCACTCAAAATTGTAGAGTCACCACCTTTTCCAAACCTACAATGACTCAAATCCAAGCCACCATGACCAATATCCCAGTCATTACCTCCGACACCACCCCCCCATCCCATCCCAAGCCTGTTGATCCCCTTGATTCTTACTTTATGTCCCTTAAGAGAAAAGGTAAAGACTCAAAGCAAATTTTACAAACACTTCAGATCTGTTTCAATGACGAAACTGAATTCTCTCTTATGGATTTTTGAATCAAGAAGAGTGCCTGATGTCCTCTTCTCATGACCTAGCCTATGTATTCATAGCTTTAATGAATGAAAGAACCTTGAAGGTTCCAGTCAAACTATATACTAGGAAAGAAATTGTCAGGACTGTCACCCTTATTGACCCTGGAGCAACTGGAAACTTTATTGATACAAGCCTTGTTAAATGACATTGGTTCTCCTGAGTCCCCCTAGAACAACCCCTTGCAGTGCTCAATGTGGATGGCACAAAAAATCAAGGAGGAATCATTAAACACAAAGCTCGAATGGACTTAATCATCAACAATCACTGAGAGCACATTGGATTAATGGTCATGCAACTCAAGACTCCACAAATCATCCTCAGAATGCCCTGGCTCAAGAAGTGGAACTCAAAGATCGACTGGATCCAAGAACAGGTAACAGTAAAAAGAAATGACGAAGAAGACATTAGAAATGTTGACCTCTCTGGTTCTCTCTGGGATGTTGTGTCTCTTCGTGAGTACCTCCCTGGAGATGAACTAGGATGGGCCAACATTGACAAGATCACATTGTCTATGAAACTTGAGCAACAGCAAGAGAAGACCTGGACAACATTACTGACTTGGTGCAAGGAATTTGAAGATATTTTCGCTAAACAAACCTTTGATAAACTCCCCAAACATTGGCCCTACGATCATGTCATTAATCTCAAACTGTCTTTTATTTCCAAGATAGACAAGACTTATTATTTTAATCCAAAGGAATGCAAAGCTTGTCAGAAATTTATTGCAGAGCATCTCAAATCAGGATGAATCGTACCATCTACCTCCCCCCAAGTAGCACCGTTCTTCTTCATTCCAAAGAAAGATGGATCCCTACAACCCTGTCAAGATTATCGATATCTTAATGATCACACCATTTGTAATGCCTATCCTCTTCTGCTTATCTCAGAACTTATTAATGATATGAAGAATGCAAACATCTTCACCAAGTTTGACATCAGATGGGAATATAATAACATTCATATTTAAGAAGAGGATCAATGGAAAATGGCCTTCATCACTCCTTTCAGCCTGTTCAAACCAACAGTACTCTTCTTCAGCCATAGCAATGCTTCTCCCACTTTCCAAACATTCATGAATTACATCTTTGCTGATATGATCATGAAACAATGGCTGAAAATTTATATGGACAACATGGGCATCTGTATGAAAGATGATATAGACCTATATCATGAAAGAATCCTTTGTGTTCTTCAACGATTACATGAACACAAGCTATTATTGAAACTGGCCAAATGCACTTTTGATGCTTCAGAGATCAACTTTCTTGGTATCATTGTAGGCAATGGCCTAGCCAAGATGGATCTAGTCAAACTTTCAGCCATTAGTTCTTGAAAACCCCCAACCACAGTCAAAGGAGTACAATCATTCATGAGATTTGCTAACTTCTATCAAAAGTTTATCCCAAATTTCTTCAATATTGTTGCTCCATTAAATCTGCTCATCTGAAAAAGTCAACCTTGAAATTGGACACAACTACAAGAACATGCCTTCCATCACCTGATCTACATATTCTCATCTACTCTGGTCCTCCACATTCTGAATCTAAGCAAACCATTCACCATCATAACTGATGCTTTCTTAATCGCTGCTGGAGCTATCCTGATGCAAGCGAATGTCAACGGAGATCTTCATCCTTGCTCATACTTCTCCAAGACATTTATTCTGGCAGAATGCAACTACAATATCTATGACCAAGAACTGCTCACCATCATTCTTGTCCTTACCAAGTGGAAACACTATCTGCTCAGTATGAACCACCCTGTCACCATCATCACTGACTATAAGAACCTCTTCTATCTGAAAGACCTCCATAAACTCTCTTG
This sequence comes from Pulveroboletus aff. carminiporus, assembly GCA_038094195.1. Lineage (NCBI taxonomy): Eukaryota > Fungi > Basidiomycota > Agaricomycetes > Boletales > Boletaceae > Pulveroboletus > Pulveroboletus aff. carminiporus. The sequence continues at coordinate 11,644 of JBBPTP010000327.1, read as the reverse complement.
TCATCAAGCTAGATGGGGGCTATTCTTATAAGATTTTGATATTTTGTGAAAGATTACACCTGGAACTCAAATGGGCCCAGCAGACACACTGTCACGAAACTTCAAGGTTGACATCTCAGAAGATAATATCCAGACTTCTATCGTATCTGAACCCATTGTCATACATGCCCTCAACATCAGACTCACTGAACTAGTCCGTTCTTCTTCCACAGGAGATCCCTTAGTACTCTGTGCTATTGAAGGTCTTGAAAAGAATAATCCCCTTTTTCTCAGATCAGCTCTCACTGACTGGACCCTTGACAATGGCCACCTTTATTTCAAGGGTCACCTATATATCCCTTCATCTGCTCACACACACATCTTAGCCACCATCCATGAATCACCTACCACTGGCCATTTGGGTCAGTTCTGAACCAAGGCTCTCATAGAACAGAACTACTGGTAGCCAGGATTGGCTACATTCATTCACAATTTCATCTCTGACTGTGCTATTTGTCAACAGAACAAGATCAACACACACTCCACTATACCAGGCCTAATCCCAATATCTTCCCACTCTACCTTACCATTCAAACAAATCTCCATAGATCTAATTACTGACCTACCCGAATCTCTAGGGTATGATTCCATAATGGTCGTGGTCGACCATGGGCTTACTAAGGGGGTAATTCTTGCCCCTTGCAAAAAATCAATTACTACAGAAGGCATCGCTCAGCTTTTTCATGACTTTGTCTTTAAAAGATTTGGCCTCTATGACTCAATCATCTCTGATTAAGATCTTCAGTTTGCTTCAGCCTTCACTAGGAAGTTGGCCAGATTGCTCAAGTATGACATTAAGCTGTCCACAGCATATCACCCTCAGACAGATGGATAAACTGAATGAATGAATCAAGAACTAGAGACATACCTTCACATCTTCACTATGAACTAGCTGAAGAAATGGGCTAACTTACTCACCACTGCTGAGTTTGCTCACAACACTGCCCTCCATTCATCCACCAAAGTGTCCTCCTTCTCACTAATGCTTGGATATGAACCCCGAGCTTATCCACCAATCGGAAAGACATTTCTACTTGCTCTTGAATCCAAAATTGCTACCCTCATTCCTTCTGTTATTGGAGTAGGACCATCTCCTCATTACCATAGTATTCAATACCATCAGACCATCTCTCAGTGAAGAGGAAGACCATCCAGAAACCCAGTCACTCTCTAGTTGATGAATCACTTCATCATTGTCCTAGTCTATCAACCCAGCTCTGTGCCCTAGACCCAGATGTACCTACCAACCAGGTACATATTCAATAATCCAGTCTTCATCCAGTCACAGCACCTCTAGAATTTTAGCACCCCAGCCCTTATCCCAGATCACTGCATCCAGATCACCTAGCTTTATCTTCACCAGTCCTCCATCTAGCCCATCACCCAGCCCACCACCCAGTCCTTCACTGATTGCCTTATATATCTACCACTCAATTAGAAGTCAAAGCTGCCCTTCTAGCAGATTTTTAGGTGAACCTGATGAATCCACTTGATGGATCAAGGTGATGAACACCTACTTTACTGTCAACAAGTCGATCTACTCTGACAATGCTATCAAAATCTTAACCTGCCTTAACAAGATGAGTAAAGGTAGAGGAATTCAGTTCTCTGAGGTGTGGTATGACAAGATGGACAATGCCACCATTGATGCCATCAAGAAAACCTTCAACAAGTTCACTGAAGACTTTCAGTCCACCTTTTTCCTATTCAACTCTAAAGCTAAGGCTTGAATAGAACTTCACCACCTTGTTCAAACCAAAACCAAGAAGGACATTGGCTTCTAGGAATATATCATCCAGTTTCAGGCTCTGACAGCCTTGAAGACCACATCCTGATTGATGACTTTTTCATAGGTCTAGATCAAAAACTTGCCATCATGATCCTTGAAACTAAGAAATCCACCACCACAATCCAGGATTGGATTGAGAAGATGAAGACCTACCATCAACAGCTTATGAAAATTGAAGACCTCAAGAAAGGGGTCCATCACTTGACCAACTCTTCCTTCTCCCATATTAGAGATTCCAATGTCATGGATGTCAATATCATCCATCTTAAGAAGCTCACTCCTACTGAGCAAGCTCATTGGATGAGAGAGAACTGATGCTTCAAATGCTGAAAGGTTGGACATTCTGCCCAGAACTGCAAAGTCACTTTCCCTCCTAGACCTGTGACCACTCAAGTCCAAGCCACCTTGACCACTTTGCCTACAACTCCTCCAGCCATTGCTACCACCACCACCACACCTTCCTTATTCAAGCTCATTAACCTGATTGACTCATACATCACTCTCCTCAAAGGAAAAGGAAAAGACCTGAAGCAGATCTTGCAAGCACTCCAGAATTGCTTTGACAAAGAAACTGAAACCACACTCTCAGATTTTTGAATGGAGAAGGGTGTTTGACATCTCCTTCTCATAGTCTAGCCCATGTATTTGTAGCCTTGACAAATGAATGTACTCTGAGAATTCCCATTAAGTTACATACTGGAAAAGAAATCATCAAAACAGTCACCCTTATTGACTTGGAGGCAACTGGGAACTTCATCAACTTGAACCTTGTAAAGCAACATTGGTTTCCTAGAATACTCCTAAAACAACCCCTTGCTGCACTCAACATTGATGGAACTGAAAACCAAGGAGATATTATTAAACATGAAGCACAAATGAATCTAGTCATCAATAACATATTGAACTGATGGTTACCCAACTCAAAACTCCACAAATTATCCTTGGAATGCCTTGGCTGAAGAAATGGAACCTAAAGATCAATTGGAATCAGGAACAAGTAACAGTAAAAAAAAAATGACAAAGAAGATATCTAGAATATTGACCTCTCTGGTTCTCCCTGGAATGTTGTGTCTCTTTGTGAGTACCTTCCCAGAGAAGAGTTGGAGTGGGCTGACATTGGCAAGATTACTCTATTTACTAAGCTTGAACAACACTGGAAAAGATGCAGACTATCCTTCCAACATGATGCAAAGATTTTAAAGATGTCTTTGCTAAACAGACCTTTGACAAACTTCCTGAACATCATCCTTATGACCATGTTGTCAATTTAAAACTGTCCTTCATTCCAAAAATAGACAAGACTTATTACCTTAATTTGAAAGAGCATGAGGCCTGTCAAGATTTCATCTCCAAACACCTAAAATCTGGACAAATTGTGCTATCTACCTCCCCTCAGACAGCACCATTCCTTTTTGTTCCTAAAAAAGATGGATCTTTATGACCCTGCTAAGATTATTGATACCTCAACATCCATACTATTCAGAATGCCTATCCTCTGCCCCTTATCTCAGAACTAATCAATGATATAAAGGATATGAATATCTTCACCAAGTTTGACATTAGGTGGAGATATAACAACATTCATATTTGGGAGGAAGACCAATGGAAAATGGCCTTCATCACTCCATTTGGTCTGTTTGAATCCATGGTACTTTTCTTTAGTCATAACAACACTCCCTTCACTTTCCAAATATTTATAAACTACATCTTTGCTAACATGATCACAGAATGCTGGCTTAAAATCTATATGGATGATATGGGTATTTGCATGAAGGACAACTTAGACCTACATTATGAAAGGACTCACCATGTCCTCCAATGATTATGAGAACACAAACTGTCCCTAAAGTTGGCTAAATATAGCTTCAACATCTCACAGATCAACTTTTTTGATATCATTGTAGATAATGGTCTGGCAAAGATGGACCTGGTGAAACTTTCAGCCATCAGTTTGTGAAAACCTCCAACCACCATTAAAGGAGTTTGGTCATTCATGGGGTTTGCCAATTTTTACTGGAAATTCATTCCTAACTTTTCCAATGTTGTTGCCCCTCTGAACCTACTTACTCAGAAGAACCAACTCTGGGATTGGACTCAAATGCAACAAGATGCCTTTGACACTCTGATTAACATATTCTCATCTACATACATCCAGATAACCCCTATCCTATCAATGACATATCCACTGCTGCCAAGTTCCTCTTGACTGGTTTAGCTCTTCACTCATTACTATCCACCTCTGATATTATTTCTCATTCTAAACAATTACTTCCTCATTCTATGTCATCTGCTCCTACTCCCTCATATAATCCTATCCCATCTATGAAGGCTGAAACAAATATGGTCATGTGTACAGCACCCCTTTGCAGGTTCTGTGCTGGAGCAGGACACTTTAATTGTGTGGTCTGTATGAAATATCTCAACTCAGAAAAAGTAGTCTGTGATGGTAATGGGAGACTCCATATGCCAGACAGATCAGAGATTCCACATATATCTGATGGAAGGTGTCTTAAGGATGCCATTGACCAGATTCTTACTGTAAAGTCAACTCAGGCTTTAGTGGTTACAATGGCTCTCCTATCTGTTGTCTATCCAGATGTTCCTTTGGCTGCAGCAGCCAACTCATCAGCCTACTTGGCAACTCAATCCAAGATGGATAGTATTTCTCCACCCATTGTCACTGATGTAGAGTTTCAACCCTATATAGCTTAGACTTGGGTGACCTCCCAAGTAGACAAGGCATCTAAGGATAAGGGTAAATACCCTAAGTTCAACAGTGTCCATGTTCCTAATAAGAAGCGACTGGATAGTTGTGCAGTGACAGTATCTGAGGAGATCCTATCCCCAGAGTTGTGGCAAACTGCTGAAACCTTTTCTTCTTTCCTACTTGTAATACTGATAAAGATTTGTCCTCTTGAACCATACCTCACAATCCTGTAGGCAGTATTTCTAGCTCTTCACAACTTGCTATTGCTAGTTCTCCAGGACCCACTGCTGTTCAATCTGATTCAGCAGTAAATCCTTCTTTTCATCCATTGCAAGCTAACACTCCTTTAGCCCCTATGATATAGTATAAATATTCATTTCCTCTCAAGGATAGGCTGCATCTAGGCAAGTCCTAGAGTGGGTGCTGGACTCAAGCATCCCAGTGCTGATGAAGGATTTATTTACTATATCACTAGAGTTTCAAAAACAATTCTGTGACTTTACTACTGTGAAATGAGTTGCTAACTCTTCTACTCATCTCACACAGGTTAACAAGCTCATTGGCAGAGATTCTGCTACTGTCACATGAGAATTTAGTGACTGAATACTTAGAAATAATGACAGACACATCATTGCTCACCATAATCTACCCCTTTGAGTGATCAAAGTCAAGGTGGTGAATTCTGGATGCACTCTTTGTTACAGGTGCACTCTATGCTATAGTGCATTATGATTACTGAAGCTACAAGCACTACGGATATGGACTACGGACTAAGAACATGGACATTCTTAAGTTTTATCTTATCAGTATCAGACTTACTGATTACTCTTTATTTTCATGTCTTCACATGTGCACACAGTCACATGTCACATATTCATGATTATCACTCTTGATGGAGTCATGCTTCATGATCATCATGACCTCTATCTTTATGAGTCACGATCATAGATGAACCACACCTGATGCTTGAGGCATAAGGCTATGTCTTCCATTCTACCACATCTATACTTCTTATTCACATTAGATCCACACCTTATGTGTATGTTTATGCTTCTCTTCCATTTCTACTTATTAGATACACATTGTAACATCATGGATGACACAGGATATCTCTAGATGAGGTATCTATAGATACAAATAGTAGTAGAGTATATATACAACCCATGTAGAGCCAGGGAACTCTAACCAAGTTCTCCTGGAGTTCCTCCTATTAACAATAAGACTATTATCTTTACTCCACTACTTGTGTTCCCTAGCATAAGCTAGCAAGGTCAAGACTGCCTTGGTAAAGGATACCACAAGGTTAACAAGACACTTACCTTGGGCAATTACAGTTACCTCTTGACAGCTATGCCTCAGGGGTTTAGGATTGTTTCACTCTTCTTGATGTTCTGGATTCAAGTTTAGAGATTATTATGATACCCAAGCAGATATGGCAAGAGTTTGGACTATCAATTTGTTCTGATCATATCATGAAGATGTCATCTGCTAATATCAATGTTAACTCTACTATAGGGGTACTCAAGAACCTCACCATAGACTTAGATGCAGGCAAGATCATGGTACAGGCTTAGATTCTAGCTCAGGCCAACTTTGACCTGTTACTGGGTTGACCATTCCATTGCCTTATGAGTGCTAACACTGAAGACTTTCCAGATGGAATGCAAACCATTACTCTATGCAACTCTAATTCAGAGAAGCAGTATGCCCTGTCCACTAAACCATGGTCAGAAGGGTGTTCTTGCTGTCACAACAGTAAACCATGCAATAACCATCAGTCTGTCTTGGAGATGGACTTCTTGGATATCAATGATCTGCCTAAGAATCAGAGAGAGTCTGGTAAACAATCCACTTTATCTATTTTCAATTTATCTTCACCTTCATTTGTCCATTCATCTTCTATATTTCCTTCTCCATACTAGCATCTTCTGTCTTTTGCTATTGGACTCAATCCTGTCTTGCAGCCTAACATGGCCTTCAAATGAGGGTTTGCAGATTGTTCTTTATTTAATTTTAATCTTGTTCACACTGCTGCTGCCCAACATTCAGGAGCAGACAGATTGTCTCATTATCCACCATCTACAGATGATCCTCCTGAAGGGTTTATCAATGCATATTCCATTTTTATGTCTCTTTTGAATAACTGTTTTCCTTTACTGTCTGGTTGCACTCACAGTGCAAACTATCTATCTATCATTTCACATTCATCTCACTCTTTCCTTTTTGCTATCCTGTCAAACACCAATCTGATGTAGGATAATCTGGTTACTTTACAATCTATGTACTATCTCATTCAAGAGGTGCAGATCAGCCGGATTTGAAGTTCTTTTCCTATCCATATTTACTTAGCTGACATATCAGATGTGGATCACACCTCAAGTATCCATCTCATGATCCATTTCTTTATCTTCAATGATGCTTCCTATTGCTGTGATCCATTTGGTTGTGGTTGACAGGACTGTATACTCAAGCTACTGACCTATAGCATTTCTGCATTTATACAGACACTTGAAATACTATCAAGCTGATATGGTGTTCATCATATCTAGATATCTTTCTACAATATTCAGATGAAGGGCATGGTTGATTGGCATTGTCATGATGACCAGGAGGCCATCACTGAAAGTACCCTGGAGAGAGAGACTCACTGGCCTATAGCAGCTCACTCAGTTTGTATCCTGAAGTTAACTCAACTCTTGCAGTACTTCATAGTACCTCACATCAAGCCTCTATTCCATGTTAACCTCACAGAGGCTATATTTCTCATTCATTTTTCACTTACTGAACAGATTTCTAGATCTACCTTGATTACTTAGTAAGCTTCACAGCCCCAAGAGCATCAGGAAGACATGAATTCTGCCTCAATAATATAGTGTATAGCATCTTGCTTGCTATCTTATCTCTCAAGTGCACAGATTACCAGTCTAGCTATTGCCATGACCAGATTGGATAGTTGAGAGTCAGATAAGTTTGAAGATGAGGAAGATGAGGCAGCAGTCTTCGATGACCAGCTTGCCTTCAATATAAAAACATCACCATATACCTGCTATATATCCATTCCATCCCAGATTTAGTCTAGTGCTTCCAGTTTCATTCCAGTGTTCATCTGGTATTTTGGTCTCACAAAAACAAAACTCAAACATCAGACATTCATATGATAAATCTTTGTCATCCCTCTCTCTCATTTTCTCTTACACAAAAGAACAAAAAGTCAAAAACAAAGATATGAACAAAGTCCTACTCTCTTTTCCTTTATACTGAAATAACCCTAAACTCCTGAGGCATAGCTGTCAAGAGGCAATAGTGATTGCCCAAGAGAAGTGTCTTGTTACTCTTGTGGTATTCTTTACCAAGTGGACTTGACTTGACCTAGCTAACTTATGCTAGGGAATCTATAAAGAAACCTTCTATATACATATAGAGGCACTGCCTTCTGTGGTCCAGGTCTTCTTAGTAATGCATGTTCTTATGCATAGGCAACATCTGCCATAGTAGTGGTAACCCTAGGCAAGGAGAACACAAGTAGAGTGATAATAGATCTTATTGTTAATAGGAGAAACTCCAGAGAAGACTTGGTTAGGTTCTTTCTGGCTCTACAGGAGTTGTATATATACTCTATCTATGTTTGTATCTATAGACATCTCATCTAGAGATATCCTGTGTCGTCTATGATGTTACAATGTATATCTAATAAGTAGAAATGGAAGGGAAGCATAAACATACATCTAAGGTATGGATCTAATGTGAATAAGAAGCATAGATGTGGTAGAATGGAAGACATAGCCTGATGCCTCAAGTATCAGGTGTGGTTCATCTATGATCATGACTCATAAAAATAGAAGTCATGATGATTGTGAAGCATGACTCCATCAAGAGTGAGATCATGAAATTGTAAAGATGTGAATAAGTGAAATGTGACCATGTGCATATGTGAAGATGTGAAGATGTGAAAATAAAAAGTAATCAGTAAAACCAGTACTGATAAAACTTAAGAGTGTCCATGTTTTCAGTCTGTATTCATAGTGCTTGTAGCTTTAGTAATCATAATGCACTATAGTATAGAGTGCACCTGTAACATACACTGTCTCAATGAACTAACTATTTAGATATTTGTCTTCAAATGTGCATAGTGTTACAAACACTGCCTATCACAATATCAAGTCCTTCAGGACATAACATCTTTTCTTGAACATAATAACTAAGCTCGCTGACTAAGCAGCTTACTAAGCACATTCACTTTATTCCTCCAAGTCAAGTTATACATCAAGGGTAACGAACTCTTGACCCACACTCTCTACAAGTCACGATTCTTTTCATATCCATCTAGAAGTCCCTTGACTTCTACTTCCACGATAATAACAGACAACATGTCCATCATGCTTCCATCATTCCATTCTCCCACACAACGTGTGTGCAACATGTCATTAATTACTGCTCATTACAAAGATATGCCACAAGCCTATGCACGGACATTAAGTACAGCCTACAATTACTTCTTATGGATATATGTTTCCTAACATGGACTATTTACCTACACAAATAAGTACAAATGCATACACACCCCATGTAGTATATAAAGCCAGGACTTTGATGCAAAGTCTTCAATCAAGTTCTTTTCTGATACTCATCACTACAAGTGGGGAGTTCCTTGATTTGACCCTCTCTCTTATATCGTTCTCATATCTTTTGACTTCAATGACTAGCAATCCTGTATAGGGTTGTTTATTAGTTTGTAGTTGCTTCACATAGAGACAGCATGCACCTTGATATTTTTATCTGGTTTTATCTAGTATGGACTATTGGATATCCATGTAAGTAAAGATGTAGAAAGCAGACAAGTCGAATGGTATTTCACATTATGGTGTCACTAATATACCATTTTATTTCTATGTTTTTCAGTCTCTGATTTATATTTGTTTCATACTTAGGGATCATGCTGGACATGGACATGGACATGGACAATCAATGAAATTGCAAAGAAATCAATATCTACACTATAGTGTGACTACCTATTGACAAGTCCTCATGTCCTCCATTCCTTCAGTTGTCTCTTCAACTCATTGATTTTGCACAGCTGTATGCCCACCTTGGCCACCAGGTCCACCATTACTAATTTCACCTTCTTGATTTTTGAAATAACTAACCCACTGAAGGATCAGCTGTTTGAGCTATAAGACAATAATAGTGAATCTGAACCTCCTAGCAAGTAGGCAAACTCCAAAAGGGCAAGACTAGTATTCTCTAGAGCTAGAAATGTCTCTTATATACTATTCTATGGTTTGTACTAGTGTATGCTACATCTAAGATATGCTATACTAGAGTATTGAATATATACTTCATATTCTACACCTGTTTCTAAGCTATGCTACAATATAGTCTTAATAGGAAGAATCTAGATTAGTTCTAGAATTACATGTGATAGACAGTGAAAGGTATGTTCTGTGGTGTGTACTACACATGTTTAGGGCAAGGGTTAGTTGCATAGCCTTGAGGCATGAGGTATTGCATGAAGTGTACTAATTTTAGAGTATAGAATGAAGTTCTAGATATAGAGTGAGTGGTGTGCATGATTGAGACAAGCCCTTGGTGCCACATGTGGTCAGGGGTACATACTGCATAGCCACTATGCCAGAAGTGATGAGTAGCATCTAGCTTGTCTGCATATTTAGAGGAATTGTGTTACAAACACTCTTTTTGCAACATCATAACTTATTCAAACACTGATTAAAGCTCCTCTGCAATGAGGTTAAACTAGCCACTCAAGTCTAATGCTTGTCATTAGGCTTGCAGCCCAAATCAATTAACCCAAAGTTATGATGTCACGACCTCCTTGATCCTTTTACCACTAAGTCTGAACCAACCCTACCCTAAACCCCACTTATACTTTCACGATTTCATGACAGCACAATACTTGACATCATGTGACTTATGACTTTACACTTTTGAACTTATTGAACTCTATTGGACAGAACTTAACTTTATTCATACGCTTCCATTTTATGCCTCATGCATTTAATTTCTGCTACTCTTCACCCTATGGCTATGCTTTATGCTTCTCTTCCATTTTGATATGCCACCTGACTCATGCCTATCTCATTATTTTAATCTCTGCTTCACAGCCTTATGGCTGTTCACTTCTTTATTTGGATAATGGACCAAATATGTACAAATAGATAGTAGGGTATATAAGGACCTGAATTGATGACCAAGGGATCCTCAGTCAGATCCTCTTGGGTTTTCCCCTTCACTTCTTGACTCTCTTAAGTCTATGCTTCCTAGTGGTAACCTGAAGGCCTAGTGCTATTAGGGTTGTTTCAAATTGAATAAATAAATGTTTAGAGAGTGATTTCAATGATCTGATCATATATTTGTGAAATCTTAGTGTTTTGGCTTCAGAATAATGTGAGCACCTAGATAGGGGTTAGGGGTGTTTGGTGTTTGGTGTTCATTGTTCAGGTGTTTGGGTGTTCATTTTTGGGAAACACTCTCTAAGTGTTAGAAATAGTGTAGGATCAATAATTTAAGTATTCTATTAGTAAAATAAGGTGTTTCAAGTGTGTAGAAGTATTCATATGTCATCCATGGTGTTATGCACTGCACAGCCACCAAGGGTATTAGGGGTACATAGGTAGATCTTGAGTATTAGTGTTCATATGTGATCTATGGACATTATATTCATTATTGGCTAATTGAGGGTGGTTCTACATAGTTATAAGATTTAGAATAGTTTCTTAGGATGTATAAATGAGGTTGTAACAGATTTCACATTGTGTTACAGGTGCACTCTATACTATAGTGCATTATAATTACTGAAGCTACAAGCACTACAAATATGGACTAAGGACACAGATATTGTTACAATGTGAATAATACACTACTAGAAAGCCCCATGGCTACCAGACTAGTAGAGGATGATACATTTACCATCAATCAATATATATACAAAGAACAGAAGAACTTGGCTAATGGTTGTCAAAATTGTATACTAACTGATGTACTCATGGTACACCTTGGTGGCTGTGCAGTACTTATCACCCCAAATCGCCTAAAATCAGTACTACACACCACAGAGGGCCAGAACTACCAATAAAACATTTGAGACACCTAGA
>JBBPTP010000325.1:0-22245 GCA_038094195.1 Pulveroboletus aff. carminiporus | reverse complement strand
TTCTACCACATCTATGCTTCTTATTCACATTAGATCCACACCTTATGTGTATGTTTATACTTCTCTTCCATTTTTACTTATTAGATATGCATTGTAACCTCATGGACGACACAGGATATCTCTAGATGAGATGTCTATAGATACAAACACTAGTAGAGTATATATATGACTCATATAGAGCACAGAGAACTCTAACAAAGTCCTCTTGTATATTTCCCTCTAAAGATATTCAAAGACTCCCTGTTCCCCTTGCTAGGGTTATTACTACTATGCTCACCAGTGTTCATCACTTAGATGTGAAGCACTAAGGAGTACAAGACCATGGCAAATGTTGCCTATGCATAAGAACATGCATATAAGAAGATCTGGACCACAGAAGGTTATACCTCTGTAGGTAGTCCATATATGAAGACACACAAGGATGTTGTGCCTCTACGTGAGTGCCTCCCTTGTACGATGATGAAGATACAACATGTTGTACGAATACACATGTTACGACCAAGGACCATAGTGGCTGTGCCATTATAGGAAGTCCATACAAGATCTAAGAAGATAAGATAACAAGACCAATGTAGATGTTACATGCTCTTGTATATTCCCCACTACAAGCAGTACCCAGTCTGCTATATTATTATATACATTCTTTGTTCCTAGTCTGTAAGCAAGACTAGTCAAGACTACCTTGGTAAAGGATACCACAAGGTTAACAAGACACTTACCTTGGGCAACTATGGTTACCTCTTGACGGCTATGCCTCAGGGGTTTAGGGTTGTTTCACAAAGCTGTCCGATCTGAAGCATTAGCAGCACATGAGCTCGCTCGCCAAGTCATGGCATCATGCACTCGTTACAACTACTCCCCTTTTAAGAAAGGCGACAAAGTCTGGCTCGAAGCCAGGAACCTGAAATGATCCATCGTCAACCCCAAATTTACACCAAAATGCAAAGGACCTTTTACTGTCACTTTGGTACTCTCTTCCTTATCATTTAAACTCCACCTCCCTTCTACCTGAAAAATCCACCCTGTGTTCCATGCCTCTTTGTTATCACCCTATCGTGAAAACACTGTCCATGGCCTGAATTTCTAGAAGCCTCCACCTGATCTTATCAGTGGAGAAGAAAAATACAAAATTCAGTGGATATTAAAACATCAAGGTTCACCCTCGAACCACTATTTCCTTATTAGGTGGAAAGGTTATATCCCAGAAGATGACTCATGGATGTCTGAGAAAGATCTATCTCACGCACAGACCATCCTCAAAGACTATAAGAAATGTCACCCTTCTGTCCACTCTCTCTCAGTCAAACGTCTTTCCATCATCTCTAATATGCCTCGCATCCCCACTTCTGAACTCCCTGTCTCTCCCTTTGCCTGCACATTTTGTTGACACTCCCCAGCTCACAAGGATGTGCTTACTTGTGCCCTTAATGATCTCTCCCTTGCTACTACCTTAGACTGCTGCATCCATCTAGACTCTCCTCTCAGTCTTCTTTGCACTGCCTATGGTGCCCACCAAACTCTATCCACCGCTATCACCCACTTGGAAGGTTTCCCTTCCACCCCAGACTTAGACCCCATCCTCAATCTTTTGCATAAATCTCACTCCCAAGTCAATCAAAAGATCCTTGCCACTGTCCATCAACTCGAATTGACTAAAGTAGGCAAGAAAGTCCACTCATTACTTACTGAATATGGCGATGCCCTACCTCCTTTCCCATCTGAGGAAGAGAAACTCGCTACCCTCACCCATCTTATCCATACACAAAATGATGCCCCTCTTATCCATGGAGACTGTTAAGCTTGACCTGGGTAGGGACAAGCAAAGCCCTTTAGATGTGAGGTTGACGACAAAAGACAAGGAATCATGCTAGTGAAGCAACGAAGACGAGGGTACGTCATGCTAGTAAAGCAATGATGACTAAGGTCCAAGGAAGTTGTGCTATAAGTACCAACTTAGCAGCGAGGAGAGATACTACCGCGAAGGTAGCCCAGAAGTTCGGGGAGCGCTCAATCAAAGTGGAGAGTAAAGACACACTGGAGACAAAACACAAGGAAAAGCTAGTATTGAACAAGCTACAAGATACAGGTGAGGTATCTTAAGGGAGCTCTAGCTTGGGGAAGATCCAACAGAAACAACGGGTTTAAGTAGTGAAATGAGATCTGCTGACTAAGCAGATCATGGAACGTCATGGAAGGAGGAAGAAGGAATTCCATGACTGTGCAGGTACACGAATGACCATGAGGGTACTTGCCAGATTGGTAAGCGACAAAAGAAGAAAGAAATACACACAGTTGCGTTAAGTCTGGGATAAGTCGTAACAGAGACCCAGATTTCTATCGCACATGCACTGGGTGCCATCGAATCAGTCATAAAAAAGCTGATTGTCACTGTACCAAATGTCATGTCTGCAAGAAATTCACTGCCAGCCATATGGAATGGCAATGCCCAGTAAAATCATGTTCTTCCATCTACTCCTCCCCTTTGTCATCTGATGAAAATCCCATGCTTCCGATTCATCTTCCCTCCCCATCTACTCTAGTGCTCTGGAGCCCCGCTCAAAGTGAAGCAGACCCAGAATTTTCTCCCAGCAACCTCCCTGTGGCTGACCCCATTGTACCTGTCGAGGTGCTCCAACCTTGTTCTCCATCTATCCATTCCCTCAACCTCACTGATGCCCAAGCATGTGAATGTAACCCTGAATTTGAAAGAATTGCATACAAGACAAAAGCAAGGGCAGAACAAGCTGCTCATGATTGTCATATACGAAGATTCGATGACTATGGCCTCATCGATGAAAGGAATGAAACTGGGTTAGAAGACTATTCTGCTGATGAAGACGTCTCCAATGTTGAATCCTGTCACCATGCCATGCTTGGTGCTGATATACCTTCTGAACATCTTTCCAACTCCGAAGTCCCTAGCTGGGATGAAATTGACATTTTAGTATAGAGTCTTGAATTTTGAAAAACAGGTTGTTCTTCAGACTTAGTAAGGGGGTAATGTTATGACTTATCCCAGACTTATCAGGCATGTATACTCTTTTCCTTTTACCTTCACTTACTAATCACATGAGTACCCTTACAGTCATGTGAGTACCTCTACAGTCATGGATATTCTTATTCTCCATTCCATGACTTTCTTTAACATTCCATTTTGTCACATGATTTGCTTACTCAGTGAATTATCCAACACTATATAGTCTCACCCTTCTCCTCTTGGTTTTCTTAAGCTAGAGCTCCCTTGGATATCACCTCTTGTATCCTCTGGTAGTTAGCCTCCAATCTAGCTTCCTCGTTTCATCTCCTGTGTGTCTTCGTCCTCCACATTGATTGGACACTCTCAGAACTTCTAGACTACCTTTGTGGTAGTATCTTTCCTCGTAACTAAGTCGTTGCTCATTGCACAACTCCCTTGAACTCTCATTGTCATAGCATTCTTAGCACGACATCTCCTCATCGTTGTTGCCTTAGTTGCATGACTCCTTGTCCATTGTCATCCCTGAGATCATTAAAGAGCTTTGCTTGTCTCTATCCAAGCCAAGCTTAACAACTACTGTCCTTATTGACTCTGGAGCAACCAGAAACTTCATTGACATGAATCTTGTCAAATGACATTGATTCCTCTGAGTACCTCTAAAACAACCTTTGACAGCTCTTAATGTTGATGGAACTAAAAACCACAGAAAAATTATTGATTAGGAAGCATGGATGGATTTAACCATTAATAAACATAGGAAATGTATTGAACTAATGGTTACACAACTTAAGTCTCCACAAATTATCCTGGAAATGCCATGGCTAAAGAAATGGAATCCAAAGATCAACTGGGCTCAGAAGAGATTAATAATAGAGAAGAATGATGATGAAGACATTCAAAATGTTGACCTTTCTGGATCTCTCTGAAATGTTGTGTCTCCTTGTGAATACCTCTCTGGGAAAGAGATGGAATGGGCTGACATTAGCAAGATCACTTTGTCTACAGAACTGGAACAACAGCAGGAGAAAGCTCAAACCATCCTTTTAGAATGGTGCTAAGACTTCAACGACATCTTTGCTGAACAGACCTTTGACAAACTCCCCAAACATCATCCATATGATCATGTTGTCAACCTTAAACCATCTTTCATATCCAAAATAGACAAAACATACTACCTAAATCTGAAAGAGCATGAGGCATGTCAGGATTTCATCTCTGAACATCTCAAGTCAGGACAAATTGTACCATCCACCTCTCCTCAAGTGGCACCATTCTTTTTTGTCCCAAAGAAAGATGGATCACTATGACCTTGTCAAGATTACCAATATCTCAATGCTCATATCATCCACAATGTCTATCTGCTCCCCCTCATCTCTGAACTCATTGATAACATGAAAGATGCAAACATCTTTACCAAGTTTGACATTAGATGGAAGTATAACAATATTCACATCAGAGAAGAAGATCAATGAAAAATGGCCTTTATCACTCTCTTTGGTCTGTTTGAACCAATAGTACTTTTCTTTGGACATAGCAATGCTCCACCTACATTTCAGACCTTCAAAATCATATCTTCACTGACATGATCACAGAATGATGGCTCAAAATTTACATGGATGATATGGGAATCTATACAAAGGATGATATGGATCTACATCATGAGAGAACTCAGCAAGTACTCCAATGACTGTGAGAACACAAGTTATCTTTAAAGTTGGCCAAATGTAGTTTTGACATCTCTCAGATTAACTTCCTTGACATTATAGTGGGCAAGGGATTGGTGAAAATGGATCTAGTAAAATTAGTAGCCATTAATGCTTGGAAATCTCCAACCACAGTAAAAGAAGTACAATCATTCATGGAATTTGTCAACTTTTATCAGAAATTCTTCTCTAACTTCTCTAACATCATTTTCCCTTTAAACCTGCTGTTACAAATGCTCATTTTGCAACATTGATATTTATTCAAATCCTGATTAAAGCTCCTCCACAATGAGGTTAAACTAGCCACTCAAGTCTAATGCTTGTCATTAGGCTTGTAGCTCAAATCAAATAATCCAAAGTTATGACTTTATGACACCCTCATCCTTACATCCACTAAGTCTGAACATATCTACCCTAAAATCCTGTTTACACTTCACAATTTCATGACAGCACAGTGCTTGACACTCTGTGATTCATGACTTTATACATTTGGACTAATTGAACTTTATATAACAGAACTTAACTTTATTTGTATGCCTTCATTTCTATGACTCATGCATTTCATTTCTGTTACCCTTTACTCTATGGCTATGCATTGCCATGCTTCTCTTTCATTCTGATTCATTATGACTCATGTTTGTAATCTCTACTTTACAGCCTTATGGCTATTCACACTCTTATTTGGATAATGGACCAAATACATACAAACATGTAGTAGAGTATATAAGAACCTGAATTGATGACTAAGAGATTCTCAGTCAGATCCTCTTGGGTTTTCCTCTCATAGCTTCTTGACTCTAAGTCTATGCCTCCTAGTGGTAACCTGAAAGCCTAGTGCTATTAGGGTTGTTTCACCTGCTTATCTGGAAGAACCAACCCTGGAAATGAATCTAGTTACAACAGAATGCCTTCAATCAGTTAATCAACATATTCTTATCCGTCCCTGTCCTCCATTGAAACAATCCTAAACCCCTGAGGCGTAGCCATCAAGAGGCAATAGTAATTGCCCAAGGTAAGTGTCTTGTTAACCTTGTGGTAACCTTTACCAAGGCAGTCTTGACTAGTCTTGCTTATTGACTAGGAACTAGAGGTCTAGCAGACTGGGTACTGCTTATGGAGTAATGATAATAGTCTTATTGTGAATAGGAGGGAACTCCAGGAAGACTTTGTTAGAGTCTCCTGGCTCTACATGGGTCATATATATACTCTACTAATGTTTGTATGTATAGACATCTCATCTAGAGATATCCTGTGTCATCCATGAGGTTACAATGCATATCTAATAAGTAAGAATGGAAGAGAAGCATAAACATACACATAAGGTGTGGATCTAATGTGAATAAGAAGTATAGATGTGGTAGAATGGAAGACATAGCCTTATGCCTCAAGCATCAGGTGTGGTTCATCTATGATCATGACTCATAAGAATAGGGGTCGTGATGATCGTGAAGTGTGACTCTGAAACAACCCTAATTGCTACTAGAGCTTTCAGGTTACCACTAGGCAGCTTAGACTTATGAATGAGCAGATGAGGGGAATACCCAAGAGGATCTGACTGAGGATCCCTTGGTCGTCGATTCGGGTCCTTATATACTATAATACATGTTTGTGCATATTTGGTCCGTTATCCAAATGTAGTCGTGAACAGCCATAAGGCTGTGAAGCGGAGATTAAAAGAATGAGGTAAACATGAGGTAGGTGGCGTATCAAAATGGAAGAGAAGCATAGAGCATAGCCATAGGGTGAAGGGTAGCGGTAATGAAATGCATGAGGCATAGAATGGAAGCGTACGAAATAAAGTTAGGTTTTGTCCTTTAAGGTTTCATATGTCTATATATATATAATGATCATTAGTCACATGATGTCAAGCATCGTGCTGTCGTGAAATTCGTGAAGTGTTAAGCGGAGTTTAGGGTAGGTATGTTTCAGACTTAGCGGATAGAAGGAATAAGGTGTCGTGACGTCGTAACTTTGGGGTACTTGATTTGAGCTGCAAGCCTAACGACAAGCATTAGACTTGAGTGGCTAGTTTAACCTCATTGCGGAGGAGCTTTAATCGGTGTTTGAATAAGTTACGATGTTGCAAAAGAGCGTTTGTAACAGACTCCATCAAGAGTGATAATCGTGAAGTCGTGAAATAGTGAAATGTGACCAAGTGCACATGTGAAGGCATGAAATGTGATAATAAAGAGTAATCAGTAATACCAGCACTGATAAGATAAAGACTTAGTAAAATGATTATCCGTGTTCTTAGTCCGTATTCATAGTGCTTGTAGCTTCAGTAATCGTAATGCACTATAGCGTAGAGTGCATCTGTAACATCCATATTTCCAATTTGACCAAGTCTTTCACTGTTATGACAGACACCTCATTAATTGCTACAGGAGCCATCCTAATGCAAGCCAATGTCAATAGAGATCTTCACCCATGTTCATACTTCTCCAAGACATTTGTTCCAGCTGAATGCAACTATGACATTTACAATCAGAAACTGCTTGCTGTAATACTTGCCCTTACTGAGTGGAAATACTATCTACTTGGTACCAACCACCCAGTCATCATCATCATAGATCATAAAAATCTTTACTACTTAAAAGACCCTCACAAACTTTCACATCAACAAGTCTAGTGGAGTTTGTTTCTCCAGGACTTTGACATCTTGTAGAAGATTACCTCCAGTATTCAGATGGGCCCTGCTGATGTGTTATTGTGAAACTCAGAAGTAGACACCTCTAAAGACAATATACATAGCTCTATCATTTCTGAACTCATCATTATTCATATGCTTGACACCAGACTAGCTGAACTAGTTCACTCCTTGTCCATAGGAGATCCATTGATACTAAAAGCTATCAAAGGTCTAGAGAAAGACAACCTGCTGTTCTCCAGGTCTGCCCTCACTGATTGGGCCCTTGACAATGGACATCTTTATTTTAAAGGTCACCTCTATATTCTTCCACCTGCTCGATCTCCCATTCTTACCACCATTTATGAATCCTCCACTACATGCCATTTAGGCCAATTTCACATCAAAGCCCTGGTAGAATGAGACTATTGATGGCCAGGATTGGCCATATTTGTTCACAATTTCATAAATGGATGTACTACTTGTCAACAGAACAAGATTAATACATACCCAACCATATCAACCTTCTCCTCAATTTCTTCACATTCTACCCTATCATTCAAACAAATCTTGTCAATCTCATTACAGATCTCTTTGAATCTAGAGAATATGATTCTATTATGGTTGTGGTTGACCATGGGCTTACCAAGGGGGTAATTCTTGCCCCTTGCAAAAAATTGATCACCATAGAAGGAGTTGCCCAACTCTTCCATGACTTTGTCTTCACCTCTATGATTCAATCATCTCAGATTGAGGCCCTCAGTTTGCTTCAGTCTTTGCCAGAGAAGTGGCTAGGCTTCTCAGATATGACATTAAACTGTCCATAGCATATCATCTCCAGACTGATGGACAAACTGAATGAATGAACCAAGAACTTGAAACATATCTTCATATCTTCACAATGAATCAGCCAAGAAAATGAGCTGATCTCCTCACCACCACTGAATTCACCCACAACACTGCCCCTCACTCATCCACCAAAGTATCCCTCTTCTCTCTGATGCTCGAATATGAACCTTGAGCTTATTCTTCAGTCAGAAAGACATTTCTCCCTGCCCTTGAATCCAGACTAACTGCCCTAAATGATGCCAGAAAAGAAGCTCTTGCTATACACAACTCTATCTAATGAATTATAACTAGTCAAGTTACCAGACACTTCATTCCATGGAAAGTAGAAGCTAAGGTTTGGCTGGAAGCCACCAATCTCCACATCAAAATCTTATTCAGAAAACTCACTTTCAAATGATATGATTCCTTTGAAATCATCCAAGTACTCTCTCCCCTCTCCTATAAGTTAAAGTTACCATCAACTTGGAAAATACATGACATTTTCCATGCCTTCCTCCTCTCCTCCTATAAAGAGACTGATGCCCATGGCCCTAACTTCCTCTGTCCACCATCTGACTTGATCAGATCAGAAGAAGAATATGAGATGGAATATATCATCTCTCATAGAGGCAGTATCTGACTGTATGGAAAGGCTATCCTTTATCAGAAAACATCAGAAAATCAGAAAATAATCTTCATCATGCACAGCAAATCCTTGATCACTATAAAAAGGACAATTAATTGTGAAGGGTTGAACAGGATGTCAGTCTCTTCATGAATATCACTCTAAATGCTTCTTCATCTTTGTTGCTACCTTGAGCACTATGTCTTTCCCCTCATCATTGTCTTGATCATCCTTGCAATCCTTTTCTTTCATCACTTCATCTATTCAAACTTGCTCAGTAAAGCCATTGTCTCTGCCAATTGATCATGCTCTCACACTGTTCACCACTATCCTCTCCAACCCTGCCCTGTTATTGATAATTGAAAATTCATCCCTATACCAACAAGATATGACTTTCTAGGAGCTAATTTAGTTGTTTCATGATATAAGTAGAGTACAGAGGTTTCACTCTCTTGCAGCCCCCAACAATTTACCACCATTGTATGGATGACTGATATGTTTCCTTTTGAGTAACATGCCTCATTGTATGCTAACCTTGTTGTATTCTCATGGCTTTGCCATCTTTGTCAAACAGATACCTGAAGAACAAATATACCCCATATTCTTACCTATCTTTTTCTTCATGCTTCTGGATGAAAGAGAGTGGTATCTAGCCTCCAACATCTCATACTCCTCCATACCAGTGCTTGTTCCCCCTCCATCATCACCTTCTATCACTCATCCCTCACCTCCATCACTAGAATAGTGACTATCTTCTCCTTCACTTTTTCCTACTATTGCTCCATCTGAGTCTACTGCAGAAACTAAGACTACCCTTGAAGAAATTGAGGAACCACCAGTTGATAGAGAAGCCATGTGTCTATTATAGTCCTATCACATTCCTGGCACTAATGGAGTAACCATTCTATCTGCTCCAACTTGTCTCCTATCAGTCATCATACATCATTGTCTAGCCTTAGCTATTACTGAGTGCTTTCATTGTCATTTTCTCAGTCACTATTGAAAAGACTGTCCCTATTACACCTGTCCTAACCACCACATCTCTGTATCTGGACACCTCCAGTATTTGTATCTTCACATCTAATACAGTTTTTGTAGTCAATGGGGATATGCAGATCACACCTGTCCCATTTGCTCATGTGGACTTTGTAATCAAGCTGGACATGTGGCAGACAACTGTCCATTTGACCATTTATCCCCAGAGCAAGCACTGGATATCTATGGCCAATGCTCCCTCTCTTCTCCTCTAGCATAGTGTGGGGTTGATGTTTATCAAACCAGGGTTTCAATTTTATAAAGGGGGTAATGTTATAATTCTTTTCCTTTCTTCTTCTATTATTCTACTCTGCTTCATACAACCTGCTGTCCTTTTGGGAATAACCCATACCACCTGGTCTTATTTCTTACTTATCATTTCTCCTTTAAATCTGTGACTTATACTACTATAAATCAGCTCTATGGCAAGTCATTTTATTTTATTTCTCTTTCTCTTTCTTGTCTTTGTCAAGAACACTTACTTCTCAGCTGATTCTTTCACATTGGCTTCATAGTTTCGATGACTCATATCATTTTTTAGCATTCTATAGATTTCTACTGTAGTTTAGTTAATCCATAATACTTTTCCTTTTATATCTTCTTGAGACCAGCCCTATAGTACATTAGCTATCACTATTTATGAAACAACCCTAAACCCCTGAGGTGTAGCTGTCAAGAGGTAACCATAGTTGCCCAAGGTAAGTGTCTTGTTAACCTTGTGGTATCCTTTACCAAGGTAGTCTTGACTAGTCTTGCTTACAGACTAGGAACAAAGAATATATATGATAATATAGCAGACTGGGTACTGCTTGTAGTGGGGAATATACAAGAGGACTTTGTTAGAGTTCTCTGTGCTCTATATGGGTTGTATATATACTCTACTAGTATTTGTATCTATAGACATCTTATCTAGAGATATCCTGTGTCGTCCATGAGGTTACAATGCATATCTAATAAGTAAAAATGGAAGAGAAGTATAAACATACACATAAGGTGTGGATCTAATGTGAATAAGAAGCATAGATGTGGTAGAATGGAAAACATAGCCTTATGCCTCAAGCATCAGGTGTGGTTCATCTATGATTATGACTCATAAGAATAGGGGTCGTGATGATCGTGAAGTGTGACTCCATCAAGAGTGATAATCGTGAAGTTTCGTGAAATAGTGAAATGGTGAAATGTGACTAAGTGCACATGTGAAGACATGAAGATGTGATAATAAAGAGTAATCAGTAACACCAGTACTGATAAGATAAAGACTTAGGAAAATGATTATCCATGTTCTTAGTCCGTATTCGTAGTGCTTGTAGCTTCAGTAATCGTAATGCACTATAGCATAGAGTGCACCTGTAACAGACATAGGCCCAGCACCAGATGGGACAATCTGGTCAATTTTGGATTGAGAGTGAAGCAGATTGAACAAAAACCAGTCTAGGATAAGGACCAAATTGAGATGAATAATGATGACAATGATGATGAACAAAGATGAGACTGATAGACAGTGACCCAAATGAAAGGTGCATTGCACAAGGTAGATACAGGGATTTATAGTCTGGGCATTTTTCAGGACTGTTAGAAAAAGATGAAACATATGTCAATGTCAAAGTATTGACAGTTGAGATAGAAATGATAGAAATAAGTGCTATGACACCAGGATGCAAGAAAACGTATGATAATGTACTAACCATCTCAGTTGCTAGTCCTGAGATAAGTTGGATACTAGATAGAGTGGACAGTGTAACCAGATAGTTAGTCTGGGTATGGATTGGATTGGATACATATGAATAGAGGTGGATCAGCCTTTGACAAACACAGGACAGGATGGATGCTTGCATGATGGACACAAGTGAACCTAAAGTGACCTAAAAGTGGAAAAAACTGATGCTACAAACATAGAGAGTGTCAAGCTCCTATAGCATAGCTCTAACATGTACTGTCTCTTTTTCTCACTTTGAATCTATTGTCTATTTTATCTAGCAAATAAAATCTGTCTAAGGATGTTGTGACTCTTCATAAGCTCCTTCCTTGATCAGACCTTTTTTGAGTCAAAGTTATCTCTAGCATCAAGCACTAGATCTAACAGATGCTTCTGAAACCTCTAGACTACCTTTTGATAGTATTTTTTATCTTGCTCAAGTTCTTGCTCATCACAAGGTATTATTATACTCTTGTTGTCATTGCTATTCTAGCATGACTTCTCATTCATCATCTCAATCACCCCTGAAGGCTTTTGCTTGTCCCTACCTGGGCCAAGCTTAACAAGTAGAATGTATGTTGATTTTATTTTGCTGGCAGATTGCACAGCCTTCAATATATTTTCAAATATAACAAGCTAGACTGGGCCACCAATATTCAGCCAAGACAAGTTGTCAGGTTTTTAATACATCAGAATGTCTGGCAGACACATCATTATGACAAGAAGAGACTATTTTGCATTGGAGGTCATCTTTAGGCAGAATGTAGACATGACCTTTGTAGGTAATGACATCTTTGTGGTTTTGCTAATTAGAGAGGTGAGAGCAGAAGGGGGGTGGAATTTTATTATCAAGAGCTTGCAGAGCAGTGAGAATGAGGGAACGAAGTGTTGCACTTGCTGTGTGTATGAACATAAATGGGGGAAGGAGAGTGGTTTCTTTATTATCTGACATATCTTTTGAAAGATAATCAATGCATCAGAAAAGCATATTGGAGCCAGACAGAGTAGTGCCTGGAACATGAATGAATTTCAGATCATAATCTGAAATGTTAAGTAATCATTGTGCTTGATGACAATTCAGGGTCTGTGGTTGATAGAAGTAGATGAGATTTTTATGATCAGTGAAGACCTAGACAGAATCTACCAATTTGATAAGGTAGTATCTCTATGCTTTAAGGGCATGGAAAATAGGGATAGCAAGGAGTTCCTGATCATATATGTCATAATTTCATTCTACTGGAGAGAACAATTGAAAGAGGTAAGAGCAAGGATGCTATTCACCATTAGCATCAGTTTGAAGAAGGATTCCTCCTGATGTAAATTTGAAGGCATTGGTGATAATGATAAAGAGTTTTGTTAGGTCAGGAAATTGAAGGACAGGTTTTAAAAGAAACATTTGCTTAAGCATTTCAAACACTTTTTAACATTTATCTGATCAGTTCCAAGATTGACTTTTCTTGGTGAGGTCAATGAGAGGGCAGGTGACTTTAGAGTAATTTTGTATGAATCATCTATAAAAGTTGGCAAAATCAAGGAAAGTACAGACTTTTTTGACTGAAGATGGTATTGATCATTTGGCAATGTCTTTGAGCTTGACTGGGTCCATTTCCAGTTCTTGTTTATTGACAATCATATCAAGGTAATTGATTTCCTTAATAGTGAAGTTGTTAAGCTTGACCTGGATAGGGACAAGCAAAGCCCTTCAAAAGTGTCGGGAACGACAAAGAATAAGAAGTTGTTCGATGAACGCAATGACGCCGGGGATATGTCGTGTTAACGACGACAAGGGATACTACCGGGAAGGTAGCCGAGGAACTCAGGGAGTGCTCAATCAAAGTGGAGAGCAACGACACACGGGAGACGAGACAAGAGGAGCTAGATTGGGACGGCTACCTGAATACAAGAGACGGTATTCCAAGGGAAGAGAAGGGAGCTCTAGCTTAGGAAAACGGAAGTAGAGCTACAGACGGGTATAAGTAGTGATGGGCGATGTGCTTAGTAAGCGGATCACATGACAAGGGTAGAATACAATGGAAGGTAATGGAATAGTGAAGAAGAACCCAAGAGACTGCGAGGGTTCTCATGGAACGAGATAGAAAGTCATGGAACATGGAAGAAGAAGGTTCCTGACTGTGAAGGTACTCATGGGACCGTAAGGGTACTCACATGATGACTAAACAAAGGTAAGAGATCAAGGTATGCACGAGGTGATAGATAGCTACATGAGGATGGGGATTCCAAGGAAGTCCAAGAGAATCGAGGATGGGAATATGATACAAGACAGAGACAGGGACAGAGACGAGGGCGAAGACGAGGATGAGGACGAGGAAAGAATAAGGACGAGGATGAGGATGTGGTGTTTGTTAAGCTTTGCCCTAGTAGGGGCAAGCGAAGCCCTTCAAAGATGATTAGGTCGACGACGGACGAGGAGTCGTGCAACTAAGGCAACGACGATGAGGATACGTTGCGCAAGTAAAGCAACGATGACTAGGGTTCTGGAAAGCCGTGCAAGGAGCACGACCTTAGTGACAAGGAAAGATACTACTGCAAGAGTAGCCCAGGGATTCAAGGAGCGCTCAATCAAATGTGGAGAGCGAAGACACACAGGAGACGAAACAAAGAAAGCTAGTTATTGAACAAGCCACCTGATACTAGGGAGGTATCTGAAGGGAGCTCTAGCTTGGGAAAACATGATGACGACGACGGGTTTAAGTAGTGAACAGTAATCTGCTGAGTAAGCAGATCATGGAAGGTCATAGAATGAAAGAGAAAAAGTACCATGACTGTGAAGGTACACGAGTGACCGTAAGGGTACTCGTACGATTGGTAAGCTAGCCAAAAGGGAAAAAGAGTACATATGCTTGCGTTAAGTCTGGGATAAGTCGTAACAGTGTTAATACAGAGTGTGCCTGTAAGGCCATGGTGGAACGAGGACAAGTGCACGAAGACGGAGTTCAGACGAAGGCCATGAGTAGATGAGGATACGAGCATGGATAGGGGTTCTAGATCATGGGCAAGGATGAATGTAGTCTTGAGATGCGAGGACAACATTGATTAGGCAAGGAAAAGAGTATAGGGGCTAGGATTAGGGGAAAACGTAACAGAAGTCACACTTTTCAAGACAGGGGTGAAGATTGAGTTATTGCATCCATTGGAGGATGTGGCAGGTTTGTTCAGTATGAACTTCTTCATTATCTGAGAAAATAAGGAGGTCATCCATGTAAATGACAAGCCATCCTTTTGTGATCATTTTACAGAATGAATTATTCATGAACCATTGAAAGGTTGTTGAAGAATTTGTCATGCCAAAGAATATGACCAGAGGTTTGAAAAGTCCTTTATAAGTTAGAAATGAATCCTTCCATTGGTGTTCATCTTTGATATGGACATTGTTGTATCTCCAATGAATATCAAATTTGATGGAAATATTGGCATCTTTGAGTTTGTTGAGGAGGTCACTGATAAGAGGTAAAGGGTATGCATCTCATACTGTGTGTTTGTTAAGGTAGTGATAGTCTTGAAAGAGATGGAGTTTGCCATCTTTCTTCTTAACAAAGAAGAATGATGATGCCTGAGGTGAGTTAGAAGGATGAATTTTCCTGGCATGGATGTTTTCTTCTAAAAAGCTTTTCATAGCTTGACATTCCTCAGGTGAAAGAGAGTAAAGTTTGTCTACTTTAGGCATAAAGGAGTCTTTGAGATTTATTTCATGGTTATATGGACATGATGACGGAAGTTCACTGACTTCTAATTTGATGAAAACTATAGTGAATTCAAGATATTTGGAGGGTATTTTTTTTTTTTGGCTTTAGCTTTTCTGCTTTGGCTGCAAGTTCAATGCCTTTCATAATTTTGTAGATGGCTTTTGAAGAAAGATAGCAGTTTCTGCAATAAACAATATGAAGTAACTACAAGTATCAAATAATTCTATATAGGATTGCTACTCATCAAAGTCAAAAGAGAAGAGAATATAAAAGAGTAAGAGGGTTGAATCTAGGAATTGTTAGACCTAGCACTCTTGATGCTAGGGATAACCAGACTCAAGGGAGATTCTACCGAGGAAGAAGCTCATGAAGAGTCACAATGTCCTCAATAGAACAAAATATGAATAGATTTCAAGTAAGGAAAAGCATTACATGATGCTATTCTATGATTTAAATAGTGATAGCTGATTTACTCTAGGGTCAGCCCAAGTTAGATATAAAGAGAAAGTATACTGTAGATTAGCTAATGCACAGTAGAACAACAAAGAAGATTATGGAACACTAGATGATGTAATAGGAACTATGAGACTGATACAAAAGAATCAGCCAAGAAGTGATTGTTTGGAGCAGAAGATAAATAGACTAACCTCCTGGAGCTGAGTCATAGTTAAATAAAGCATAGATGAAGTGAAATTATCAGTAAAAAGTGTTCATGAGTAGTGTGTAAAACAACTACAAGCTAAAGAACAACCCTATACAGGATTGCTAGTCGTCGAAGTTCAAAGAGTAAGGATGAAACAATAGATGGGTCAAATCAAGGAATTCCCCACTTGTAGTGATGGATATCAGAAGAGAACTTAATTGGAGACTTTGCATCAAAGGCCCAGGTCTATATACTACATGGGATTTGTACTTATTTATACTTATTTGTGTAAGTAAATAGTCCATTTTAGGAAACATATATCCATAAATGATAATGAGGCTGTGCATGATAAGTCCTTGTGACTCGAAACATATCCATGCATAGGTTTGTGGCGTATCTTTAATATACGGAGATTAATGGCATGTTGCACACATGTTGTGTGGGAGAATGGAACTTGAGAAGCATGATGGACACATTGTTCAATATGATCGTGGGAATAGAAGTCAAGAGACTTCTAGACGGAAATGAAAAAGTGACATGTGATTTATAATGAGAGTGAGTCAAGGGTCTATATCCTTGATATGTGACTTGACTTGGAGAAATAAAGCAAATGTGCTTAGTAAGCTGCTTAGTCAGTGAGCTTAGTCATTGTTCATATGGAAAAGTGTTAAGTTCTGAAGGATGTGGTATTGCGATAGGCAGCATTTGTAACAGTATGGATGATGCCAAAGAGGACAATAGGTTGTGCAAATGATAAAAGGAGTATAGATGATGAAAGAAAAATGATTGTAACAGGAATCCCCCACTTGTAGTAATGGATGTCAAAAGAACTAGATTGGAAAGACTCTATGACTGAGGCCCATCTTATATACTATATGAGAATTTATATCTATTTGTATATATTTGATAGATAAATAGTCCATGTTAGGAAACATATATTTATGTATGGTAATGAGGTTGTGCATGACAAGTTGTGGTGACTCAGAACATATTCATGCATAGGTTTGTGGCATATCTTTGAAATAAGTGGAGATTAATAACATGAGTCACACATGTTGTGTGGGAGAATGGAAGTTAGGAAGCATGATGGACATGTTGTCTGTTATGGTCATGGGAAATAGAAGTTGAGGAACTTCTACTTGGAAATGAAAATAGAATCATGACTTGAATGAGAGTGGGTTAAGGGTATGTACCCTTAATATGTGACTTGACTTGTAGAAAAGTGAATGAGTGTTTTATTAAGCAGCTTATTCAGCATGCTTAGTCATTGTTCATCAAGGAAAATGTTAAGTCCTGAAGGATGAGATATAGCATTAGACAGTGTTTGTAACACAATATGATAGATGAAGCAATTGTATAATATGCAATCTATGAATTGATCTTGGATTTTATAGTCCATGTAATTGAAGAGGGTAGGAATGAATTTGAGTTTGACCATTTTGTAGGTTGAAGGGGGGAGTTTCTTTGCAAACTTATGTTTATTTGCTTCATATGTAGTTTGATATTGTACAAAGAGAATTTTAGATTCATCTTTTGATTCATCAATAGAGATTGTTCTTGCAGACCAATCAATAAATGAATTTGCTCATTTGAGCCATGGAAGTACAAGAAGGACATTGTTATCACCACAGTCCATAATATGGAAAAGCATTTCTTGAACAATGCCTTGAATTTTGACAAAGAGAGTAGTGGTGAATTTTATAAGTCCTTTTTCATTAACAGAATTATCCACATTTTGAACACTGATCTGATTTTTAAGATGAAGGGTAGAAAGTTGGTACTTATAAACAAAGCCCTGATCAATGTAATTCATTTGTGTGCTACTATCAATGAGGGCATGAGTTTCAACATCTTTGAGCATGTGCAAGGAGATAATGAATTGAATTGAAATTGTTATATTTTTAGTAGAGATTTGTATAGCAGCTACTTTACATGAGGAAGATACATGCATCAAAGATGTCCTTCCTTTTAAAAATCCTTCTAAAATGTAAATCTTTGGACATCTTTGTCACTTTTGAAGTTGAAGTCATCTTTGATCTCCTCAAGTTTTAAGAGATTAAGAAATTTCTTTCCTTTTCTTACCTTTTTGTTCAAGAATTTAGAGTCTAAAGAGGACACAAAATTAGACAGTGATGGGAAATATGGTTCAAACTTGGTTCAGCATTCATGGACAGAGTGGCCTTTATAATAATATTTAAAACATGCTTCAATTTTTTGAAGGCATTCTCTTTCTTCATCAGTAAGGCAAGAAGGGTGGCAGATTGTGTTTACATCAACATCCATAGCATTTGAGTCTTTTTCAGGATGAAAGTAGATTTTATATAGGAACAAAGCAGAAAATTTCCTTTTGTTAGAGCCAATAATTTCTTTGGCTTCTTTGTACAGAGTTTGGTATTCCTATACTTTCTTGTATCCATTTTTGATGGTGGTTACATGAGTAGATTTGCTATATATTTTTAGAGTGAGGCCAGAAGGTATTCCTTTGATGAAACATTTGATGAGGATTTTATTGTTGATGATTTCTGATGTTGCAACATGGTTGTGGAATTGTGCAATATATGAGGTGAGTTTGAGTCATCTTTCTGTTTTCTGGCTCATGTGTTCATTAACCATGTGATAGATTTGTGGGCAGAGTTAGTGGATTCAAAGGCTTTTTTGACTGCCTTTACAAAGTTGGCCCATGTGCTGGTTGACATGGCAGACCTAGAGATGCAAGTTTTATGAAATGTATTTGTCCAATGGACAGTAGGGCCTTTTGTCATATAGGACAAGGTGAAGGCAATTTTCTTTTTGTCAGTGTCATAAACTTTATCATTGATGTTCAGATAGAAGAGGACATTTTCCAATCATGGTTCAAGATTTTCTTCTGAGCCATTATATGGCTCTAGGGCATTGATCTTCAGTTCAACAGGTTTCAAGGAGGACATGATAGGTGAGGCTAGGGAAATTGAAAAAATTTGACTTGATTGTAGTCATGAAGTAGGTGATGCCAGAGCTGGCAAGTAGAGAATGGTCAGTTGACCAAGATCTGGAGTGTTATCCTCTTAAAAGAGGTCAATGTCTTCAAATCCTAAGATTTCTTCCTCGGTATCTGGATATTCTGGGAGATGATTAGAGTTCAATCCTATGGGGTGTCATCTTTGTTTTTGGACAAGGAGAAGTTGTAGCTGGAAAGGCTAAGTCAGATTGAACCATGAGGAAGATATGGTGGTGGTGGTATACAATGTGAGACAACCCTAATAGCACTAGGCCTTTCAGGTTACCACTAGGAAGCTTAGACTGAGAGTCAAATGTAGTGAAGGGGAAAATCCAAGAGGATCTGACTGAGGATCCCTTGGTCGTCAATTCGAGTCCTTATATACTCTACTACATGTTTGTATATATTTGGTCCATTATTCAAATAGAGATATGAACAGCCATAAGGCTGTGAAGTGGAGATTAAAAATATAAGTCATAATGAATCAAAATGGAAGAGAAGCATAGCAATACATAGCCATAGGGTAAAGGGTAGTGAAGATGAAATGCATGAGTCACAAGAATGGAAGCATACAAATAAAGTTAGATTCTGTCATATAAAGTTTAATTAGTCCAAATATATACAGTCATGAGTCACATAGTGTCAAGCACTAGGCTGTCATGAAATCATGAAGTGTGAGTGGAATTTAGGGTAGGTGTATTCAGACTTAGTGGTTATAAGGATGAGGATGTCATAACATCGTAGCTTTGGGCTATTTGATTTGAGCTGCAAGCCTAACAACAAGCATTAGACTTGAGTGGCTAGTTTAACCTCATCATGGAGGAGCTTTAATCAGAGTTTTAAATATTGATGTTGTAAAAAGAGCATTTGTAACATAATGACAGCTGGCAAGTAAAAAGCCAGAGCTTTTGTTAAGGTAGAGACAAGTGAAAGCTCTCAGAGATACTGGGAATGATGATGAATGAGGAGTCATGCTTTGCAAGGAGCAAAGACTTAAGCAAGATATATGATACTATCAGAAGATAGCCTAGAAGTTTTAGGAGCATTCAATCAATGAGGAGGACAAAAACTTGCAAGAGACAAGGGAAGAGGGAGCTAGATTGAACAAGCTACTAGAGGTACAAGTAGTGATATCTAATCAAAAGCAGCTCTAGCTTAGGAAAAGAAGAAGAGAGTGGGTGAGATTATATAGTGAAGAGTGATTTACTGAGTAAGCAAATCATGTGATGCAATGAAAAGTCATGGAATAAAGAAGAAGAAGAACCTTCATGACTATTAAGGTACTCATGTGACCATTGGAGTACTTGCATGATTGGTAAGCAGAAGGAAAAGAAAAAAGATATATATGGATATAAGAGATTTGGAGAAGTCTAGAATAAATTGTAACAGATCCAGAGTTAGAGTTACTGCCAGATTTATCTTTGGAGTCTTTGGTAGGGCTCTTATCATTATACTTCAAGCTGGAGGCAGATAGAGTCACAAAAGTGAACTTGAAATTGTTCCCAGACTAGAAGTTCAAAGTCTTGATCACTCTATTGACTTCTTTTCTATATTTCCAATATCATTGGTCAATTTGTTGGATGAGAATATAGAGGTTATGGAGGTTGTTGAGCTTGCCAAGTCATGACAGTTCAACCTTGATCCTTTCTGGTAATCCATTGTAGAAGCTATGGCAGAGCACACTGGGGCCCCATTCCCAGACTTGGCTCACTAGTCTATTTCAATGAACTACATAGTTCATGATGTGCTGAGTGTCCTTTATATGTAGTTGTTCTAGTTGTGTCTCAGTGTTAGCTACTGGATTATGTGGACCAAAGTTGGACTGGAGTTCATAGAGGAATGCTTTCTAGTTGTTCATCCATAGTAGACATAACTTCAGAGGTTCATCTTCAAGTAAGTCTGGTTTGAATTATTCAAGAGCTACACTCTTGAGGTATAATTGGGCAAATGTAATCTTGGCACAGTCATGATGGAAGGATTTGAAATTAGCCTGAAAGTTCAGTTTACATTAAACTACAAATGATCAAAGCTTCTTTGAGTCAAGACCATCAAATGAATCAGGTTTGTGAATCTTGGTCTTTGTGGTTTTGGTGGACTTATGCTGGAGTGCTTGCCAGATCATATCACAGATAGTATCAGCAAGTTGATTGAACAGTTCATAAGCCAGAGGTATATTGTTGAGTTGGGCTTTATCACTTGGAGGATTTATATCATCCTCTAGGTCAGAGTCATGTGATGAGTCAGAAGATGGATTACTTCCTCCTAGGCTAGAAGGATCAAGACCAATGAGTCCTTCTGCTTTGACTTCATCAAGTTTCTCAATATAGGAGCTTAGAGTAGTAATCTCTGATAATGGAGTGAACAAAGAGATGAAGGGACCAGAGGAGCAAATGCATCTGCAAGATATAGATGATATAGATGGAAGGTCAGGTCAGATGATGAGGCTAGTGAAGTCTCCAGAAATAGTATAATGAGAGCCAAAAATAGAATCAAGTTATTGATGATGAGTGGTTGGGTTGTGGGACATAATTGTAAGTGGTGAGTACAAGAGTGAGTTCAAATATACTATTAAATCTGGATCCTTCATAATAATGTCCAGACCAGAGATCATATGCATGACTGACTGAGTCAACATGACTGAAGGGGGTGAGAATCCTTGATGTAGAACTTATGTGTTGCACCCTTGTACTGGCCTATCCTCAGAGTTGAGACAGAGTGAGCAGTGTGATTGGAAGGTGAAGAGTAAGTGAGCAAGTTGCTCAAGGACAAGAGAGAGAGAAGAGAATTGAGTCAATATTTGAACTAAGATTCATACAGATTACAGGAGGGTTTTTATACTATAAATTCAGAAGTAATATGGTGTGACTAATGAATCTGAAATGATAGAAATAATTCATAACATTGGATGGTAGAAAGAATGCAGATCAGAGCTCAAGTCCAGAGTTGTCACACTCAGAGCTATGTTTCATAACAGGTATAGCAACAATGACATCTGAAGTATGAAGCTGAGATGAAATGAGACATAGAGCAAAAAAGGAAGTACTAATGTCATAACAGAATAGAAGATCAGAAATATATAGAGTTGTCACCATCAGCAAATTACCTAGTTAGATACAGAGCTCACAAAGCCACAGGATGTTATAGGCCATTATAGACTTTTAAAGTGTAGTTTTGCTAGGATAAAATTGTAGTACCATGAAAATAAACTGTTAGATCTAGTGCCAGTACTTTGTGTGAAATGTTACGACTTATTCCAGACTTAACCAGCATAAGTACTCTTTTTTCTTTTTACTTGTTTACCAATCACATGAGTACCCTTATGGTCATATGAGTACCTCAACAGTCATGGATATCCTTCTTCACCATTCCATGACATTCCATTTGCTTACTAGATTTGCTTACTAAGTGAATCATCTTTCACTATATAATTC
>JBBPTP010000324.1:0-22274 GCA_038094195.1 Pulveroboletus aff. carminiporus | reverse complement strand
ACCCAGGTCAAAGCTGAATGCAGCTCACCAGGTTGCTGACTCCTCAATCAGGGTCAGAAGGGTATCTGTTCAGTGGAAGTGGTCCTCCTTGCCCCAGCTACCATTCAGTTAGTATAACCAGATGAGACGTGTAAGTGAAATGCACGGAATAACAACCCATGCACCTTTAGTTTCATCATCTGCTTTAGCTACTAGGCCAGGATTCTCCTTGTTCCCAGTGGATTTAGAGCCAGTCTTTGCCTTGGAGCCTTTGCTGGTTGCTTTCAGGGGCATGAGGGTTGGATAATGGAGTATAAAGGGTGAGCACAGGAGTGACCTGTGTACTCTGAGCACCTCAGGCAACACTTTTCGGGATCTTATAGACTAATTTCCTTTGTAGACAATAATACGTCTCTTAGACCAGCCATCTCAGGGGCCTCCATACTTCAAATTATAACTGGGCCTCATTTGAACCCTGTTTGGGCCTCACGCTGGCTGTGTTTCACCATTCCCTCAGAAACTCAAATCTAAAAATGTGATATAGGCCTTCTGTCAACATCCTCTCTACTCCTCTGGGCCTCGCAGGACTTCCTCGATGTCGACCGACCTACCAACCAATGATATGGTATGTTCCTACTTGTTTCTTTTCTTCATCTTTTTTTTTCCTGACCACATTCAATCTCTTGTATCTATGCCCCCAAAATCAGGAACTCGCTGTGCTCAAGTTGTTTCCAGGGGACTTGGAAAGCACTTCAAGAGTCCACTAGATCCCCGGGACAAGAACAAAACTCAGAGACTTGTCGAGGTTGCTGGTCACTCAGTTCGTTGTCACCATCTAGCTGCTCATTTCGAAAAACTTCAATCCAACTTGCTTGTACCACCAGCAAATAAAGATGGGGACGGTCTCAATATCACCTCGAACTTTGCTGATCAGGAGTTTATTCCAGACGACGAGACTCAGATGGATGTAGACCAAGCTGAGCTTGGCCACCCCTTCCAAGCTGCACCCCATCCAGCTCCCAAGCGTCGCATTTATCTGAACCTCACCACTGAATGCTTGTGTTGTAGTTGGAAGCTCCTTATTCTGACTCTGGTTCAGCCATATCTGCACTACGTCTCTTGGACACTCAGAAAGCCACTTTGTCTACCCTCTTCAACTATCATCCTTTGCAACCGATCCCAGTGTCTCCGCAAATTCACTCAAATCTTGTGTCTCTTTTTTGATCGTAAGTTCCTGCCACAACATACACAAAGATGCATCTAATTGAATTCAGACTTTGTCTCCATTGAAGTTATAGCCTGCAAATGCTCAACGGTTGCTCAGATTTTGGTGCACTTCGGCCTTTTCTCCACCACTTCATCCCAGCCTCGCATGGCGGTCTCCATCAAATTACTAGCATTCTACTGTGCACTATTCGAGCAGTCTTGCAATGCGATCAATGTGCTCGCTTCTGCATTACATACTCACTATGTTCAACGGGGATTTCACATGGTGAACAGAAAAGTATGTGTAATTTGTCAAGTACAGCTGTCTTCTAATTCGATCACTGAAAGAAGCCATTCAGGATCCTTTCCGGTGGAGTTTGGGACTCACAGTGCAGTGGTACGACATCCTCCACATTGAGGTGGAGCATTGGATAGAAGCATCCCTACAAGCATGCTGAGATCGCATCAAGTTGTCGAAATCACTCAGACAGCCTGCGCCTAGCATGCCCGGCACCCCTCATTCGATGGTGCTTGTGACGCCATGGAAACAAGTACTTGTGACACCCTCGAAAGTCATCACCCCTGCTGCAACGACCCCAGGCAACTGATTGCCCTTAACTTCCGACAGCTATGCCCAAATCCTCTTACAGTGCTGTCTGGCATGTTTTGGCGGTACCACATTTGAAAAGGCCCTCGCTGATGGTGGCGATATTCACATTGCCACAGATGGCAACTTTCATCACTGTCATCGTCGCTCTGCTGGTGATAGTCCTGCCTTTTATGATCTAGTCTATTTCCTTCCCAAAGTGGAAGTCGATGTGATGGATGAACGTGTTACTGAATAATGAAAGAAGCCACCTAGACACCGCATGGCAACGGCTGTCCCCAATGAAGCTGTGGACTCGTGCGAAGCATTGTATGAGGCCGCTGACAGAAAGAAGCAGAAGATATCTATGGACAGCTTCGACGACACCAGTTTGATGGCCCTAATCTGCCGCCATGACATCCCTCTCTTCTTCGCCAACATTGACACTCCTGGTGAGCAACAGAAGTACACACTCACTCTCATTGCATGCCTATTCTCCTTCCTGCCATCTAGTGCTAATGTCATGATCTTATATAACATTGGATGTGTCCTGGACAGGATGCTCTCCTTGGTAGGTCCCATTTACGTATTGAGTAGATAGCCTCTTACTTTCACAAGTACAACATTCTCCCCGAGAACATTGTCAGCCGCCTCTGCTTTGCCACCACAGCAATGCATGCTTATGGCCACGAGTGGGCATGCCAGCTTGTTTTTAACCCCCGTCTATCCATCAGACTCAGATTATCTGACGGCGAAGGTACTGAATGGTTATGGTCACACATGACCAAGCTCATTGGAATCGAGCATTCTTCCTCAGTGAATTCATTCTCTTTACGTGTCGCTGGATTTACTAATGGGTCGGTGTCATAGCAACAATGATGTATATGGCTCATCAATTGATAGGCTTCTGCAGTGGGTAGGGAGATGTGTATGGATCTCGGCAAATGGGTTAAGCAGTGCCTGTGCCAAGAGATACAAGAACAGGGCCAAATTGCTTAGGAAAATATCACACAATGCAGTATTGCTGTTGTTGAATTACGAAGGGAGTGGGCTTCTCAAAAGGAGTCACAGCTTTCCATCCATGCTCGTGCATCCCTTAATTAGATATATGTAACTGCTATATCTAGACAAGGTCTCAGATGCTCCCATGCATCTCAAAAAAGAACTTGACACTGTACTAGCACTTCAGGCCGATATTGATACCACAGACTGTGCAATCCAGTCCGTGAAGGCCGAGATCCAGAAATATGATATCTCAGCTGAGACACTGGTGGCCTTGGGCAGTTTAGAGCACACACATGAACAGCTGGTGACAAAGATGGACGTGCTTTATTCATCGCTGAATGTGAGTGAAAAATTTCCCGAGTTGAAGGATATATCATTGGACTTTATATGGACCCTCCTCTTGGCACATGACTTGAAGATCAACATTCACAAACAGATGATAGGTAGTTTCTTTGAGTGGGATAAATTAGATCAAACCATCGGAGGAGCTCAAAAGGCACTTGGTAAGCTTTCAGTTGATCTGTAAATATATCCTTATTTGTTTTAGAGACAAAGCTTCACCAGTGCACTCAGAAGGTGATTGCTAAGTGTTACGTTTTCCCCTATTTCTAGCCCCTATATTCTTTTCCTCGCCTAATCAACGTCGTCCTTGCACATCAAGACTACATTCATCCTTGTCCATGATCTAGAACCCCTATCCGTGCTCGTATCCTTGTCTACTCATGGCCTTCGTCTGAACTCTGTCCTCTTGTGCTCGTCCTCGTTCTATCACGGCCTTATTGGCACACTCTGTATTAACACCATGACCTCGTTCTCTCGTCCTTCCCTTGTCCTTGTCCTTGTCCTTCCCTTGTCCTTGTCCTCATCCTTCCCTTGTCCTTGTCCTCATCCTTCCCTTGTCCTCGTCCTCATTCTTCCCTTGTCCTTGTCCTTGTCCTTCCCTTGTCCTCATCCTTGTCCTTCCTTGTCCTCGTCTCTCCCTCGTCCTTGTCCTCGTCTCTTCCTCGTCCTTTACCTCGTTCTCGTCCTCGTCTCTCCCTCGTCCTTTACCTCATTCTTGTCCTCGTCTCTCCCTCGTCCTTTACCTCGTTCTCGTCCTCGTCTCTCCCTCATCCTTTACCTCGTTCTTGTCCTCCTCCGATCCTCGTCCTTCTTCCACCTTGTATCATATTCCCATCATCGTCCATCATTGGACTTCTCGGCCTCCACTCCACGTATAACACATCTCCGCCCTTGCACCTTCTCAGACATCCTCGGACTTTCCGTCCTCATGTAGCTATCTATTGCCTCGTGCATATCTTGATCTCTTATCTTTGCTTAGTCATTATGTGAGTACCCTTACGGTCCCATGAGTACCTTCACAGTCAGGAACCTTCTTCTTCTATGTTCCATGACTTTCTATCTTGTTCCACAAGAACCCTCGCAGTTCCTCGGGTTCTTCTTCACTGTTCTATTACATTCCATTGTATTCTATCCAGGTCATGTGATCTGCTTACTCAGCACATCACCTATCACTACTTATATCTGCCTGTAGCTCTATTCCTATTTCCCCAAGCTAGAGCTCCCTTTGAATACCTTCCCTTGTATTCCAGTAGCCGTTCCAATCTAGCTCCCTTGTCTCATCTCCCGTGTGTCATCGCTCTCCACTTTGATTGAGTGCTCCCTGAGTCCTTGGGCTACCTTCATGGTAGTATCTCTCTCCATATCATCGTGACTACGTCCCGATTTCTGTCTTGCTCTTGTTCTACAAGGGCAACACTCCATTGAAGGGCTTTGCTTGTCTCTATCCGAGCCAAGCTTAACACTAAGTGTCAGCCCATCTTAATGAGTGCGATTCAGAAATTCAATGCCTATTGCGAGCAACTCGAAGAATTGTATGATACATCATGGTCTATACTCCTATCTGCCTCTCTTTCCACCAAACTAAACGACCTGAGAAACAACGAGTCATTGATGGAGGATGTATGGATTACTCCCTCTGTTGGACAAATTCCTCACTGGCTTGATGATAAAAGTATGCATGCCAGTATATGGGCCATGCACAAGAGTGACCATTGTTTGGAAGAGCAGCATCGATTAGGTATGGAAGCTGATAACATATGCCAGTGGTTTGGCGATGAAATCACAGCAGTTGAACTTGTGCTTCACACTCCAGGAAGTGAGGCGCATGCTGCTTATGACAAGAGTTAACTACTGATTTCCATCACAGACAAGATGCTTTGCCTTGCTCTGCAACATTGTTGTGAACAACTTCTGACCCTGCCACCTCATTGGTCAGATCCACTGGTCTCAAGTGTTAAGCTTGGTCCGGGTAGGAACAAGCAAAGCCCTTCAGAGGTAGTGATGACAACAAAGTACGAGGAGTCGTGCTACAACGATGAGGATATGTCATGCGAGTAAAGCAACGACGACGAGGGTTCGAGGAAGTCGTACAAAGAGTACGAACTTAGTAATGAGGAAAGATACTACCGCAAGGGTAGCCCAGAGATTCAGGGAGCGCTCAATCAAAGTGGAGAGCGAAGACACGCGAGAGACGAAACACGAAGGAAAGCTAGTATTGAACAAGCTACCAGATACAAGGGAGGTATCTTAAGGGAGCTCTAGCTTGGAGAAAATGTAACAGATAAAGCGGGTCTTAAGTAGTGAAACGAGATCTGCTGACTAAGCAGATCATGGAAGGTCATGGAATGGAGAAGAAGGATCTCCATGACTGCGTAGGTACACGAGTGACCATAAAGGTACTTGTCGGATTGGTAAGTAACAAAAGAGGAAAAGAGTACACACGATTGGGTTAAGTCTGGGATAAGTCGTAACATCAAGGGCCCAGTTCGATGCTCATATTAACTGAGCCATCACTCAAGCTGTCCAACTCTCTGGTGGAGTGCCTGAAATAACCTCTCATTGGGTTTAGACCACTACCATCAAAGCTCAAGAAGAACATGTAATAGACGATGAAGTGGACGACACTGTGACTCTCGACACAGAAGATGCAGTTGTGATCGATTACCTCACTGAAGAACCACATGCCAATGATGATGGAGATGATGATCCGCCCACTATATGAAACAACCCTAATTGCTACTAGAGCTTTCAGGTTACCACTAGGCAGCTTAGACTTAGAGAATGAGCAGATGAGGGGAAATATCCAAGAGGATCTGACTGAGGATCCCTTGGTCATCGATTCGGGTCCTTATATACCCTAATACATGTTTGTACCTATTTGGTCCATTATCCAAATAAAGGGTGGACAGCCATAAGGCTGTGGAACAGTAATTAAAACAATGAGGTGAGCATGAGTTAAGTGGCATATCAAAATGGAAGAGAAGCATGAAGCATAGCCATAGGGTAAAGGGGTAATGGAAATGAAATGCATGAGGCATAAAATGGAAGCGTACGAATAAAGTTAAGTTCTGTCTATTAAAGTTCAATTAGTTCAAAAGCGTATAGTTGTAAGTCATACGATGTCAAGCATCGTGCTGTCGTGAAGTCATGAAAGTGTTAGCAGTGTTTAGGGCAGAGTTTGTTCAGACTTAGCGGATGTAAAGTGTAAGGGAATCATGACATCGTATCTTTGGGGTAATTGATTTGAACTGCAAGCCTAATGACAAGCATTAGACTTGAGTGACTAGTTTAACCTCATTGCGGAGGAGCTTTAATTGGGATTTGAATAAGTTACGATGTTGCAAAAAGAGTGTTTGTAACACTATAGCTGTAGAAATTGTATGGAATCTTCCAATGGTAAGCTCCATTGGACCACAGATAAACCCAAATGACTGGATAGCTGACACATCAGATTGCAGACCATGTTGGTAGACCCCACTCCTGTCCCAGATAGCTGGTCTGTGTTCAGGAAGCAATTGGACTTCACAAAGTATGAACTCTGGTGCATTACATTCAATCATGAAGATATTTCTATGCTTGCCTCCCCAATCTCCTGTGTCAATGATGTATGTGTCAATGGCTGCATCTCTCTACTTTTCACAACCCTCAATACTTCAGAGGACCACCCCTATGCAGTGTTCTCAACTCACGACCTACCACAAGTTCGACATGATGACGATGCCCAACTGTGGAGAGTCACTCAGCACACCCACTTCTGGACTAAAAGTGTATGGATCATTCCCATATTCTGATCATCTCTGGGACACTGGATTCTATGCGTCGCCAACTTCTCTTCCTGTGAACTCCAGCTTTTTGATAGCTTTGCCCAACACAGACCCTGGTGAACTGACATTGACGTAAGTAGCATTTAGATTTACTACCATCACTTCAGCGACGAGTTGTCAGGACATCATGAAACTGATCACATGACTCTCGAACATTGCAAAGAAGAACAACACTCAAGTTGCGCTGAATGTACGACCTTGGACTGCACATCCAGTTATTGTATGTATCGCATCCATTACATTTTCATTATAATGACTCAGTAATGCCCATGTCCATGCCCATGCAGATGGACCTGGTGCAAACGAATGGGCACAACTATGGTATTTGGGTATTGGCAAACATGGCAGTGGTGCTCAGAGGTCATGGGACTTACTGAACCTGATATGCCACATTTCCGCTGCTACCTCTATTCTTGTGTACTTGAGTAGTCTTTCAGATTAATTGTTCTACATCGAATGTTCAGCGGTCCAATGGGGTATACATGACTGATGGCTTATACATGGTGTGAGTATGTACATAGACAACGAAAATCGAGCTTCAGAATGGGGGTTGTGTTGACTCTGGCATGTGTACATGATGGCTCCTCCCAGTTGACTAGTGTTGCCGCTGAAGTGAAGTGACTGTGAAGT
Source organism: Pulveroboletus aff. carminiporus (assembly GCA_038094195.1). Lineage (NCBI taxonomy): Eukaryota > Fungi > Basidiomycota > Agaricomycetes > Boletales > Boletaceae > Pulveroboletus > Pulveroboletus aff. carminiporus. The sequence continues at coordinate 14,702 of JBBPTP010000324.1, read as the reverse complement.
TAAACTGGTCCAATTTGGATGAACTACACTTCATTACAGTTCATTGTGACCAAATTGGGAAGTAAGTCACTTCACTCAGTTTGTAAGTCAGAATGAAGTATACAGTATATTTGATAGCAGCACCATATATCTAGAATACATAACCCCTGTGTGTATCAGCCTGAATCAATGGCATACAAGTCTGGATTTCATGTTGTGAATGTAGGTGATGAATCATGATGGCATAGGTAGCATAGCTGCAGGTCAGTTAGCAGGTGCACACATTTACTGACTAAACATACACTCCATCAGAGACTGCTACATTCTTGATAATAACTCACCATATTCTATGTTTATAGATGAAACAGGGCATCTATCTGTTGCTGTTTCATGTAGCAATGGATGTCCTTCCAGCACAGGCATCATCGGTGCCATGTGAATGCATCTTTTCATCAAGCAAACTCACGTGCACAGATAGCCAAAACTGCCTTTCAACCTGAAACAATTGAGGCACTACAAATCCTCAAATACATCTACAAATGCTTCCATCTCAGCTTTACCCTGGACTATAGTATCTCAGGTCCTGTTATGCAGAGAGCAATGGCTGAGCTCACAGAATCAGGTGCCCTGAAGTGTATCCAAAAATACACTTCAGTTCACTCCAGTTCACTTTATGGCAACACTAACTACAGTTGACCCTGCTGGTGACCTCACGTGACCCAAATGTCACCAAACGGCATGGGAGCCCCAGCTGGTGTGATGCCATGGCCTGGAGGGAGCTGTCACGTGCAGGCAGGACGTAATCCAGTGCAACAGTCAGACCTGGAACTGCTAGTACAGCTCCTCTGCTTCAGGTTCAAATTGCTCACTGTTGTATATCACACATTCTGTTCTTAGATATGCCCATATGATAGATGTATTCATGTACAACATTACTATCTGTACAGATGACAAAGCCTGGAGTGTTTACATAACATACGAAGTGATACGTGTTGATTGACTTTGCCATTGTCTATTATAGTTTAGTGACTGAAGACTGTTCATGTGACTCCCGAAGCTCATACCTTCTTGTCGAGTGTTATGTCTGTGTCCTGAGACTTCCCTGTCTAAACAAGTACAAGTGCCCCATGCCCCGTTAAATAGTCCTTGCGCATTCATATTCTCCATCCATCTTCATCCATTTTTTCCAAGTTTCACCCAGTCGCCATCATGAAATCTGAGCAAGGTTCATTTCTTTGTCTCCACATATGTAGAACTTACCAAGTGCCATAGAAATCCTTAATGACATAATGGCCCACTTGGCGCTCTGCAACCAAGTGGCTGCCGAGTTGACTGCCAGGTTGGCTGTCCCAGAAGTGGCTGCACAGCCTGCCATCCCCACTCCAGCCAGCGAGTCAGCCAACCTGCCTTCCTCACCCCTGTCATCTGAGGCAGACCTGCTGGGCTTGACTACCAACAAGGATGGGAGCGATGATGCTGACACTGTGGTCCACGTCTCTGTCAATGTTCAAACTCCAGCTGTAGGTATGTCACCCTCTTCCAGCCTTATGACTCATCAGTAATCTTCAATTTATCTAGATCTCACTATACACACTGCTGCTGCTGTGGTTGACCTCACCAGCCCTCACCATTTATATGTGGCTGAAGGAGTGAACGTCAATGGACACATGCAACAGGAGTACAATGGTTACATCTATAATGTATCTCCTTCAATGGCAACCAGCCAGCTGTACCTCGTCACCCATGGTCGTCGCATTGGTATCTTTGCTAGATGGTAAGATCATCTTTAATCCATGCCGTGTACTCACCATTCTGGCAGGCAATGTACCTCTCCTCATGTCACTGAAGTTTTCAATGCAGTTTTCTCCAAGGTAGCTTCCCTTGAGGAAGGAGTTGCACTCTTGGAGGAGATGATTGATTCTAATTTGGCCAGTTGGATTTAGTCGTTAGCTGCTATACTTCTATCATGCTTTTCTTGTTACTTTGTAAACTTTGTGAAATGCAATCAGTAGTGCTGTCCGATTACCAAAACAAGTAATATTGTGACTATTGAACTATCCACATCCCCTTCATGTTGTACTGCGACTCTGAGCAGTGGTAGCAATGCCACTTGCACAATGTCTGTCATCGTTGCTAATGTCCAAGGTCGTCGCTAACCAAGGCCTCTCTATAGTCCCAAGGACATTGCTTAGTGCCACTTCCAACCACCACTCGAGTACTTTGCGACGCTTCATGCAACTCGAACTTCTGCTGAGCCCATACCCACTGCCACCAACCTATGCTTCAGTATTACTGTCTTGCGACTCCCAACTAGAATATGGTACTTGCCCGTCAAGATCAATATCGAAGGGGGAGACACCAGTTTCCAGGATGGCAACGGACTTGAAGCTTCATAGTCTGTGGTGGTGCACGAGGACTCTTAAGGAGGGTTGAGGGCAGTCGTCAAGTAGTCCAGCCCATCCTCTGCTCAGAATACTATCTTCATGCTACCTGTGAGTCAACTGTTTCTGTCTGCAAGCCATTCTGATTGTAGCGCTAGCCATGGTGTGCACACGTAGAACTTCGAAAATGCCTGCCCCACTGCCTGGTGGCATCATAGACCAGCTGCAGATTGGTGGTCATCGTCACTGGCCCTCACCACCCTCTATTATGATGCCAACACGTTTGTGCTCCTGCATCAAATCCACGGTGCACACGACTGAGCTGTTGCAGCATGCAGAGCAATACAGAGCTCACATGGCAGGACGAGCAAATGAATCACCCACCATGCCCTCTGACAGCTTGTCCTCCATTCCGTCTGGCATAGGACTCAGCCCCCCCTTGCTGGATTTGCCTTCTCCACCTTGTTGCCCTCCATCCATTGTGCCATCGCATGCTTCAACTCTACTGAGTATTGCAGTACCTCCCTTCTCCGTTGTTCCACCACCTTGTCTCCCACCGTCTGATGTGCCATCGCAGGCTCCAACTCCACTGACTATCACAGTACCTCTGTCCTCCACACCTCCGTCGATCGTACCTCCTGGCTCCATGTCACCATCAGCTGCCCCGCCCTTGGCGTCAGAGTTGAATGTACCCCAAGGTCTGTCAGGAACCACCAGGACTGGGGACATGGTAATCGACCCCATCTTGCTTGCTCTGTTATTCATATCATCTTCTGATCAGAACTCTGTATCCATGGATGTTCAGGATGAAGAACCCCCTCCCTCAACTCAGCCATGTGTTCTGGTCACCCATGTCAACCCTCTGACTCCCCTTGCTGTGGACGAGAGAGAGGGGGATTAGTCGGTAAAGGTGGATGATCCATCTATGCTGACTTCTGGACGATGCAGCACACATGTCAATGCCCTTCTCAATGAGGGTTACGAAGGATTGGAGAAGATCCTTACTGATCTTGTCAGTGCGATCTTCCTCTCTGCTCAACAAATCATGGATGGATGGCACAAGAGCCATGGGCGTGTGATCAGTAGCATGAATCACTAGAACCTCTATTCTTGTTATTTCGCCAAGCATGAAGAACAAGAATGCTGGCGCTTGGGTCTTCCTTCTGACACACTGAGTAAGTACTACCGTTATTGCTTCCACCTTGACATGGCTCTGATGACCTTCCATTCTAGTTACCCCAATGTTGTGTGATCAACTATATTCAAAATTCAAGGAGGATAACAAGAAAACTTGGCAAGAGATTTTAGAGATCCACAATGTCATGGAGCTATCTAGCTCAACTCCCATCACTGTTGCACAGCATACACAGATCTTCCATAAGTTATGGAGGAGATTGATGAGTCTGGTAAATTTGTGGGTTTAGTTAAATTAAACTTTCTACTCATGCTTCTTCTAGCTCGAGGCTTCTGCCGCAAAGCATGGCTTTGAAGCCGCCATCATAATGTGTGGTCGGACTGTCAATGAGGATGTATCATTGGCATTCATTCATATGATGGCAGAAGTCAAGCAAGTCAGTATATTCTCTCATTGGCATGTTTTTACATAGGCTGACTATTTGGCAGTTTTTTGAAGATCGCTGCTATGCAGATGAGGATACAATCATTGGCCATCTGAAAGCACATGTGTAGTAAGTGCCTTAATTTATATGTTCATACACTGCTAATCTATGCTTAGCAATGCTGTCTGTTAGATCTAACACTGTGATACCTTGTGTGTAGCACGAGGTAGCGAGTTCTTGATGCTAGGGACTAACAGACTCAAGGAGATTCAACTAGGGGAGGAGCTCACGAAGAGTCACAACATTCCTTGCCAAATAATATGCTAGGCGAAAAGCACAATAGATTCAAAGTAGGGAAAAGAGTTATATGTGTCTATCCTACGCCTTAAGTAGTGATAGCTGATTTGGTTTAGGGCCAGCCCAATGAAGACAAGAATGGTAAGTAATGCTGCGGATGAGGTAATCCACAGTAGAAAGAGATAGAAGGTAAAAGAACTAATGAGGTGAAGGGACTACGAGGCCAAAATGAGAGACTCAGCTGAGGAGTAATTGTTCATGTAAAAGAAAACAGATATGAACCTTCAGGAATTGATCATAGAAGAACAAGATGAGAACAAATGGACGCTATCAGTAAAACATATCTATAGGTAGAGCAAACCATTCCAAAGAGGATGGCGGGTTGGGCGAAGCATAGTAGTAGTAAAGATGAGGAGAGAAAGAAGATTGTAACATTACCCCCTTTGTAAAATTGAAACTCTGGTTCGATAAACAACAAGTCTGTTCCACATTCAAGGAATACTTGGAGAACGTCCTCTGTAGATGTCCAAGGCCTGCTCCAGAGATAAATGTTCAAATGGACAGTCATCTGCCATGTGTCCTGATTGAGTACAAAGTGCGTATGAGTGCACCGGGCAGAAGCAATCTGTGTGTCTCCAACGACTGCAAAAACTGCATTGGGTGCATATACACAAATACTGGAGGTGACCAGGCACTGTGAGATGACAGTGTGGACAGGTGTAATACGGGCAGTCTTCTCGATAGTGGCCCAGACCATGACAGTGAAAGCACTCTATTAGCGCAGAGGCAGGTTGATGATGTACGATGGTTGGTAAGAGCCTAGTAGGAGCAGATAGGATCGTCACTCCATTGGCGCCGGGGATGTGGTATGATTCGGAGAGTCGTTGGGCAGCTCTGTCAACAGAGGACTGATCGTCGTCCTCTATCATGGTGGTATCAGACTCTATGGTTGTTTCGAATGGTGTGATGGTGGGTGATAGAGGGAGAGATGAAAGACGATGTAATAAAGCAGGTGACAGCGAAGGAAGGGTGGTGGATAACTCTGGAGGAGGAACATGTAGGGGAGCAGGAGAGGGAGGAGCGGTGGAGGACAGGTAAATTTCTCGTTGTTCTGGTAGTAAGGAATGAAAGATAGGCAAGAAGGTGGGGAACAGATGGTCGCCAGGGATTAATTCTACAAAGGTGGCAAAGCCATGGGTATGTAGTGCAGTTAGAACTCATCGAGGGAGATTGTTAAGAAGAAAATGCATGGGGATTCCATATAACAAAGGTAAGTCTGCGGGGATTGTTAATGTGTGGTATCGTTGAACTTTAGTTATATCATGAAACAATCTGATCAATTCCTGAGAGGTCGTGTCTTGATGATACAAAGGAAGGTTTTCAATGAGATATAGGAGGGTTGGGTTGGCCAGGACGGCAGCGTATAGGGTAAGGGCGTGGTTGATTGGCAGCAACAAGGGCTTGACAGAGGTGGTTCATATACAAGAAGCGATGAGAGAAGAGGAGGGCGACGAGGATGGCGATGATGATGATTGGGTAGACATAATGTTTCCAGTAATGTTGAAGGTGGTTCATTCAAGGTGATACTCACGAAGAGACCGACGTCTTGTTTGAACTTTCCTTCAGAGTCGGTTGTCCTTTTTATAGTGAGAGAGAATTTGCTATATGTGACAGAGATTGCTTTCTGGTTCCCAGGTGTTTTCAGACGATGGATAGCCTTTCCATGCAGTCAAGTACTGCCTTCTTGATGTACTGCCCCTATGGGAGATAATACGTTCCACTTCATATTCTTCCTCTGATCCAATCAGGTCAGGTGGTGGACGGTGGAAGTTGGGGCCATGTGCATCAGTTTCCTTGTATGAAGAGAGGAGGGAGGCATGGAAGACGTCGTGGATTTTCCAGGTGGGTGGAAGTTTGAGTCGGTAGGATAGGGGTGAAAGTACCTGGGTGATCTCAAAAGGGCTGTATCGTCTTGGAGCAAGCTTTCGAGAGAGAGTCTTGATATGGAGATTAGTGGCTTTTAGCCATACTTTTGCTCCAACTTTCCAGGGAGTGAAGTGCCTGGTTACTCTGTTGGTCATGATCCGACAGGCTGAGTCGTGTGCAGCAAGTGCTTCTTTTCTCGACTCATCAAGGGTCGACAGTCTGAACTCAAGGACAGGGAGGAACATCTTGCCAATTGGAGGATAGGCTTGGGGTTCATATCCAAACATCAGTGAGAATGGGGAGACTTTGGTGGACGAGTGAGGTGCTGTGTTGTGGGCGAATTCGGCGGTGGTGAGAAGGTCTACCCATTTCCTGGATTGGTTCATGATGAAAATGCGGAGATAGGTTTTGAGTTCCTGGTTCATCTGCTCAGTTTGTCCATCAGTTTGAGGGTGATAAGCAGTGGACAGCTTTACGTCATATTTGAGGAGGTGTGCTAATTCTCTGGCGAAAGCAGAAGCAAACTGGAGGCCTCGATCTGAGATGACCGAGTCGTGTAATCCAAATCTTTTGAAGACGTAGTCATGGAAAAGCTGAGCAATTCCCTCAGCAGAGACAGTTTTTTTACAAGGAGCAAGAATTACTTCCTTAGTAAGCCCATGGTCGACCACGACCATGATAGAGTCAAATTCCTGAGATTCAGGAAGATCCGTGATAAGATCTACAGAGATTTGTTTGAATGGCAGGGTGGCATGCGAAGGGATAGGGGATAGTGGGGGTACCGTTGGATGCATGTTGACTTTATTTTGTTGACAGGTTGAGCATCTATTGACGAAATTGTGAACAAAAGTGGCTAGTCCCAGCCACCAGTAATCTCTTTTGACAATTGCTTTGGTACGGAATTGGCCTAAATGACCCATCATAGATGATTCATGGATGGTGGTCAGGATGGGAGCGTGAGCGGGTGGAGGAAGGTAGAGGCGTCCCTTGAAGTATAGGTGGCCGTTGTCTAGCATCCAGTCTATAAGGGCAGATCGACCAAATAATGGGTTGTCTTTTTCAAGACCTTCAATCGCTCGAAGAACAAGTGGGTCTCCTGTGGACAAGGTGCGGACCAATTCCGCAAGTCTAGTATCGAGAGCATGGATGATGACAGGTTCAGAGACAATGGAACTGTGGACATTGTCTTCTGAGGTATCAACTTCAGAGTTTCAGGATAAAGCATCAGCTAGACCCATTTGGGTTCCAGGGGTAACTTTTCAGAGGATGTCGAAGTCTTGGAGGAATAGACCCCAACGTGCTTGACAACGAGAGAGTTTTCGAGGGTCTTTCAGATAGGAAAGGTTCTTGTGGTCGGTGATGATGGTAACTGGGTGATTGGTGCCAAGGAGGTAATGTTTCCATTCCGTTAGTGCAAGGATTACAGCAAGCAATTCGCGATCATAAATGTCATAGTTGTGCTCAGCTGGGATAAAGGTCTTGGAGAAGTATAGGCATGGATGGAGATCTCCGTTGACATCAGCTTGCATCAGGACCGCTCCTGCTGCAATTAGGGAAGCATCAGTCATAACGGTGAATGGTTTGGTCAGGTCGGATATATGAAGGACAGAGGTGGAAGAGAAGATGTTGATCAGCTGATCGAAGGTGTATTGTTGAAGTTGGGTCCAGTCCCAGGGTTGATTCTTCCGGGTGAGTAGATTTAAGGGGGCGATGATATTGGAAAAGTTTGGGATGAACTTTCAGTAGAAATTAGCGAATCCCATGAACGAACGGACTCCTTTAACAGTGGTTGGGGGTTTCCAGGAACTAATGGCCGAGAGTTTTACTGGGTCCATTTTGGCCAAGCCATTGCCTACGATAATACCTAAGAAATTGATTTGTGAGGCATTAAACTCGCATTTGGCCAATTTCAGGGACAGGCGGTGTTCCCTTAACCATTGTAGTACTCGTCACGTTCTTTCGTGATGTAGATCAATGTCGTCCTTAGTACAGATATCCATATCATCCATGTAGATTTTAAGCCATCGCTCAGCAATCATGTCTGCAAAAATGTGGTTCATGAAGGTCTGGAAGGTAGGTGGAGCATTGCTGTGACTGAAGAAGAGTACCGTTGGTTCGAACAGACCAAAAGGGGTGATGAAGGCCATTTTCCATTGGTCTTCTTCCCGAATGCGGATGTTATTATATCCCCACCTTATATCAAACTTGGTGAAGATATTCACGTCCCTCATGTCATCAATGAGTTCCGAAATTAAAGGGAGCAGATAGGCATTGTGGATGGTGTGGGCATTTAGATATCAGTAGTCTTGGCAAGGTTGCAGCGATCCATCCTTCTTAGGTACAAAGAAGAAGGGTGCTACCTGAGGTGATGTGGATGGTACTATTCGCCCCAACTTAAGGTGTTCATTGATGAAGTCTTGGCAGGCCTCGCGCTCTTTGGGGTTGAGATAGTACGTTTTACCGATTTTCGGAACAAAGGAAGGTTTCAGGTTGACAACATGGTCATATGGTCGGTGTTCGGGAAGTTTGTCGAATGTCTGTTCTGCAAAGACATCTTTGAAGTCTTCACACCAAGTGGATATTACCGTTTGAGTCTTCTCCTGTCATTGTTTCAACTCAGTGGACAACGTAATCTTGCTGATGTCTAATCCATCCACGTCTTTCATGGGGAGGTACTCACGAAGAGACACAGCGTCCCATGGAGAGATGGAGGTATCGACATTCTGGATGTCTTCTTCATCCTTGCTTTCTACTTTAACCAGTTCTTGGGCCCAGTCTATTCTCGGGTTCCACTTCTTCAACCATGGCATTCCCAGGATTATTTGGGGGGTTTTTAGTTGAGTTATCATTAGCCCGATTCTTTCCTTGTGCTGGTTGATGGTCAGATCCATTTGTGCCTTGTGCTTGATAATTCCTCCTTGGTTTTTTGTGCCATCGACGTTTAGAGCTGCTAGGAGTTGTTTCAAGGGTATTCTAGGGAACCAATGTTGCTTGACGATGCTTGCGTCGATGAAGTTTCTGGTTGCCCCAGAGTCAATAAGGGCCATCGTCTTGACGATTTCTTTACCAGTGTATAGCTTTATGGGAACACACAGGGTTCGTTCATTTGTCAAAGCTATAAATACATGATTTAAACTATGAGAAGGAGATGCCAGACATCCTTCTCTTCCTAAAAATCCGACGGCACAGTTTCAGTTTCTTCATCGAAACAGATCTGTAAGGTCTGCAAAATTTGCTTCAGGTCCTTCCCTTTTCCTTTAAGGGAGGTGAGGTATGAGTCAAGGGGATCAGCGGGTTTGGGCTGAGGGGTGACAACGGTGGTGGTTGATGGGGATGGGGTAGTTGAGGTTGCTTGAACTTGGGTAGTAGGCCTGGGGGTAAAGGCTACTCTACAGTTCTGGGCAGAGTGTCCAACCTTCTGACATTTGAAGCATCAGTTTTCCTGAATGCATTTAGCCCTTTCAGTGGGGGTGTCCATGGCATTGGGATCTCTAGTGCAGGTGTTTGATGATGACGGGGGCACGTAGCGGACTCCTCTTTTGAGGTCCTTGATTTTCATGAGCTATTGGTGGTAGGTCTTTGCCTTTTCAATCCATTCCTGGATGGTGGTAGTGGGTTTCTTAGCTCCTAGGATCATGATGGCCAATTTCTGGTCAATGCCCACTGAGAAGTCGTCAATGAGGGCATTATCCTCTGTTACTCTGGCCTTAGCTGCCAGAGATTGGAACTCGATTATAAATTCTTGGAAGCCATCATCCTTGCCGGTCTTGGTTTGGACGAGGTGGTGGAGCTCCATTTGAGCCTTGGCTTTGACATCGAACGGGAAGAAGGTGGTCTGGAAGTCTTCAGCGAATTTATCGAAGGTTTTCTTCGTGGCATCGATAGAGGGGTCAGCCATCTTATTGTACCACATCTCAGAGAATGGGATGCCTCTGCCTTTACTCATCTTGTTAAGGCAGGTTAGGATCTTGGTTCCATCATCAACATAGATGGACAGGTTAATGGAGAAGTAGGCATTCATTGCCTTGATCCATCGAGTAGATTCATCGGACTTGCCCGAAAAGTCTGCTGGAAGGACGGCTTTTACTTCTGATTGGGTAGTGGACATAGCGGGGGTTACTGGATAGGTTATACTGGGTGGTGGACTAGGTGGGGGGCTAGTGAAGATGGGACTAGGTGATCTGGGTGCAGTGATCTGGGGAAGAACTTGGGGGGCAGCGATCTGGGGTAGGGGCTGTGATGCTAGGACTCGGGTGCTGCGACTGGATGGTGACTGGGTTACTGTGTATGTACCTGGTTGGTAGGTACGTTTGGTTCTGGGGAATAAAGCTGGGTTACTGAACTGGGTGGATGATGAAGCGATTCGTCGACTAGGTGGTAACTGGGTTTCTGGGAAGTCTTTCTCTTCACTGAGAGGTGGTCTGATGGTGCTGGGTGCTATGGTGATGAGGGGGTAGTCCTACTCTGATAATAGGAGGGACAAAGGTGACTTTGAATCTTTTGTTAGATCTAACGCTGCGATACCTTGTGTGTAGCATGAGGTAGCGAGTTCTTGATGCTAGTGACTAACAGACTCAAGGAGATTCAACTAGGAGAGGAGCTCATGAAGAGTCACAACGTCCCTTGCCAAATAATATGCTAGGCAAAAAGCACAATAGATTCAAAGTAGGAAAAAGAGTTACATGCATCTATCCTACACCTTAAGTAGTGATAGCTGATTTGGTTTAGGGCCGGCCCAATGAAGACAAGAATGGTAAGTAATGCTGTAGATGAGGTAATCCATAGTAGAAAGAAATAGAAGATAAAAGAACTAATGAGGTGAAGGGACTACGAGGCTGAAACGAGAGACTCGGCCAAGGAGTAATTGTTCATGTAAAAGAAAACAGATATGAACCTTCAGGAATTGATCATAGAAGAACAAGATGAGGACGAATAGACGCTATCAGTAAAACATATCTATAGGTAGAGCAAACCATTCCAAAGAGGACGGCGGGTTGGGCGAAGCATAGTAGTAGTAAAGATGAGGAGAGAAAGAAGATTGTAACACTGTCTCCTTAGAGATTGTTAGCGATGCCTTCAATGAAGTGGATGTAGAAGGCAAATCTGGCGAGCAGCTTCTTTCAGCAGTGGGTCTGTCCAATGTGGATCAAAAGCCACAATCCATACTGTTGCCCGACACATCCAATCAAAAGACCCCACCTGCAGTGGGTCCATCAAACCCTCTAGCACCCCAGGCACCAATGGTTGATGCAGATCGCTCCAACATGACCAAGCCCTTGACTAATAATATCCTGTCTTGGATCAAGAATGAGATCATGCATCGCATCAGTAAGTGATCTTCAACTTGTTGGTTTACACTTCTAACATATCTCTGTCAGTGTCCACAGGGGGAGATGTCTCGTATATCAAATGTGGTGCATTCCCTTGGACATTGCTAGGCAGCATCCTCTCATCTCAAGGCCTTGTGATGCGAGGATGGCCTTCTTCTGTGATCATGCCAGGAGAGTTGCAGTCCCAGCAGTCAAGGGCCAAAGGCATCACTATCCTCAAGGTTTCTGAGCACTGTCAACTCTACGATGCATTCTCCTCTGACAAAATTATGATTGTTCACCTAGATGATCAGGGGAAGCGAAGTAAGTGACTTCAATACTAATCAAGTACTTGTTAATAACTCACGTGTTGCAGAGGCCCTTCAAGAATCTCAGATACCTGTAATCATCAGCGCTCCTCCACCAGCAACTAGCAAATTGGAGTGTGCACAGCAAATGTATGCCGACTTGTCGATTGACTTTGGAGGACCTGCCCATCTCCCACTCCACAATGCCGCCACTCACATCAAATGCAAACCAGCTCCCAGTGCGAAGGCAGCCATGGATAACGTGATAATCATCAGCAGTGATGATGCATCAGAGCCTGGGAATCAGGCTGATGACAATGATTCCCCTCCCGCTATTCTGCACACCAAGAAGCTAAAGAGTGGTATCACTGGCAAGAAGGTCGATCGTAGGAAGGCCCCAGTCATGAAGAAGCCAGTGTTAGCATGCATCACCATTGAAGACTCAAGTGACGAAGATTCTATGCTTCCTTCCAAAGCTGGGCCCTCGGAAGCAGGAGGTGGGCCATCTTTGAAATGCAAAGCTAGCGATTTACTAGATCCTCATTTACTGAAGAAGCCCGCATTGGTGATCGTGGCTTCAAGGACCTCTCATGAACTCCCAGCAATCCTGGAGGATGGTACATTGTTCCAGCTTTACAGGTTCAAATTTGAACTTACATATATACATTACACAGATCCATTTGTCATCTTGGGGTCTGTCAATCAGGGTGAGGTAGCCACTTTGCAGGCTTTTGTCAACATACATTTCCAAATTGTCAATAGCCCCCTGGATGCCCCTTCAATTCCATTGATGGAGCCAGCTTCACCTTCTCCAATCTGACAATGGTCACCGTTGGCCAGAGTGGTGGAGACTCAGAACGAAGGGTCACCACTGTACTCAGGGACTGTGCCACCACCATCATCAACTGAGGGATCTACACATACTGCCCCAACAAGTGTCGATCAGTCCCCGATCCCTCTTCTGCCTCCTCCATTGACACTATCCTCCACGAACAGTGGAAATGGGAGTTTCTTGAATGCTGAGCCTCCACATGTCAATGTGGCCCTGTTGCCCAATGGTAGCGCACTGCATATGGCCTCCTCTGCTGAGCCTCCATGGGTCGATATGCCCGTGTTGCTGAATGGTGGTGCAGAGTATGCAGCCTCTGTTCAAGATACCACTCCTCCTCACCCTCCCCTGAATGCTGGTCATGTAATGCTGATCCCTCCGATGTCGGGTTATATGCTTCAAGGGTTTGCAGGGGCAGATAATGGTGAGCGGATGGATCCTTCACGGAGGAGGTATCCTTTTCTGCTGCAAGGGGCCCAATACTTCCCCTTTTACCAAGGAAATTCACATGCCATGTACGGGGGATATGGCCATCTAATGTTCCCAGGGAATTTCATGATGCCGTATATGAACTCAAACAATCAATTCAGTCCCGGCCCTTCTCGTCCTGCAAATCTCACTGGAGTTCCTCGTGCGCCTCAGCCAGGGACCCATCCAGAGCATCCTGTGAATCAGCCTGGAAATAGGCTTCCCTCCGCTGACCTCAGCGCTTCTGACATAGCATAATTTTTTTGGGCAGTCTTTGCTGTGCTCATTTCTCCCCCTTCTTCATCTTGGTACTTTGTTATGTGAGGTCGTTATGCAATGTACTTAGTCACCCCCACAATAAAAGTCATTTTTGATTTACATGTGTGATGGAATGACATGGGCATGACACAGGAAAGAAAAACACAAAAAGCTTGAATAGACATCATACAACACTAAAATGCACAAGAAAAGAAAGATAAGTAACAGAAAAACAATCATGGGTGTCACTACAAAGGGTGTGGACAGTAATGAGCAAGGCAGGTGGTGATGAGCACAGCGGGCAGTGATGAGCAAGCGATGGGCTTGGGAGGTGTGGCATTGACAACATGGAAACAATGAGCAGCAAGGTGATAACTAAGGTGAGAGTGGTTTGGCAGCGATGAGCAGGGCAGGCAGTGATGAGCAGGGCAGGCAGTGATGAGCAGGGTGGGCAGTGGGCTTGCAAGCATGGCGTTGACAACATGGAAACAATGAGCAACAAGATGTGAGAGCACTATAGGTGATGGGCAAGGCAGGCAGTAACAGGCAAGGTGGGCAGTGGCAGGCAAGGCAGGCAGTGACAGGCAAGGCAGGCAGTGACGAGCAAGGCGGGAGGGAAAGAGCAAGAGTGACAATGAGCTAGGTGTGCTGCGATGAGCAAGGCACACGAGGCATGGCATTGACGACTTGGAAGTTTGTGATCACCTCAAGTGATGCCTGTGAGGACTCCACATAGACTAACCCTACCATATTGGAACATTGGTGAGTGTAATTTAGGACTGACCTGTCTTACAGACTAGTTTTTGATGTAGTGCGAAATTGGTCTGTAAGCGCCTGGGACAGGGAAAAAAGTGGTGCCAAGGGTGACTCTGAGTCCGTGCCGTTGCGCGTTCTCGCGTTGTAATTTCAAACTCCGGTGGGTGGTGCTGAGCGAGGCCGAAATCGCACTGGTGAAATCCATGGTCGTCGATTTGGACTACACGAACGAAATCCAATTCGAAATCACCATCCAAATCCAGCCCAAATCGACCAGCGAAAACAACTCTGAACTACCCTAGTTATACGATGCAAAAAGGAGTCGAGTCGAGTCGGGCGAGAAATCGACACTGTTGATATCACGGCCCTCCTTGAACGTCAAGATGGTTTTGAAGTATCTCTCTGCGTCCCAGACGATCACCTCGCCCAGCAGTGTCCCTGCTGCAATCCATCTCCCATCCTTTGAGGCAGCGACGCACAGAGCATATGGCGTTTCCATCCTTATCACTTGTGCTCCGTCTTCTACTCGCCACACTCCAACCCCCTTTTTACCCCCGCTCACGAGATGCTTGCCGTTCGCTGTAAACGTCACCGCAAATATGCTATCATTGCCGTCGATTTCAACGAGTGTG